>CANNZV010005342.1:0-28282 GCA_947561585.1 Caprella mutica
GTACGACTTTCCGTTTTTTGACAGCCTATTTATCTATGCAAGAGGGTACTCAAATATTGACGGGAACGGAACGAATGAAGCAGCGGCCAATTGGCGTATTAGTCAATGCTTTAACAAACTTGGGGGCAGATATCGAATATCTAGAAGAAGAAGGGTATCCACCTTTAAAAATAAATAGCCCTAATAATTTGGGGCACTCTAATAAATTAAAGATTTCTGCTGGCACAAGCAGTCAATATATTTCTGCTTTATTAATGATTGCGCCAACGCTTCCCTATGGCTTAGAGTTAACTTTAGATGGAAAGATTGTTTCTCGTCCGTATATTGAAATGACATTAAATTTGATGGACAATTTTGGGGTGACACATGAATGGCAAGATCAAACCATCATTGTTAAAAAACAAGCGTACCAAGCAAAGCCTTTTATTGTAGAAGCAGATTGGTCCGGTGCTTCTTACCATTATGCAATGGCAGCCTTTGCAGATGAATTAGATTTACAATTGAATGGTTTGTTTGAGGATAGTGTACAGGGTGATTCGGTCTTAGTTGAAATGATGGAGTTATTTGGTATTCAAAGTACTTTTAACGAAAATGGGGTGCGCCTTACGAAAAATGGAAAAGATCTACCTCCTTTGTTTGAATGGGATTTCATTAAATGCCCCGACTTAGCCCAAACGCTTGCTGTTGTATGTGCTGGATTAGGCGTGCAAGGTTTATTTACTGGTTTAGAAACGTTGAGTATTAAAGAAACGGACAGAGTTAAAGCTTTGCAAAATGAACTCGTTAAAGTACAAGCCTATTTGTCTCCTTTGCCAAAACGTTTTTCTCCAAAGTCAGATAAACAGTTTTATATGGTAGATGGAAAAGCAGTACTAGAGCATCCAACTTTTCCAACTTATGAAGATCATAGAATGGCGATGGCTTTTGCCCCTTTGGCAATGTTCGGACCTATTAACGTGGAGGAGTTTATGGTCGTAGAAAAATCTTACCCCATGTTTTGGAAAGATCTTGAACAGTTGGGATTTGTGGTGGAAGAAAAATAGATGGTAGGGCAATCACATAAAGATCAACTCATCTGATATGTTTTTAAAATTCAAGAGCAAGTAGCAAGTTCAAAATGCAACGCTGACAAGCGTCTGGTGTCAACATTACATTTTGAACTTGAACTTGCTACTTGCTCTTGAACTTTATAAGCATCCATCCAAATAGGATAACCTTGTCAAAATTAATGGATTGTAAATCGAATATATCGAATCTTCCGCCCTTTCTTCAAGTGCATTTTTTCATAATACGTTTTTGTCTCTAATGCTTCAAATGCTAGAGGTGCGCTGTAAATATCAGGATTATCGTATAATACCTTTACCCGTGGATCTTCTGCTAAAGTTTCTTGTGTAAATTCATACAAAGTAGGATCGTCTGTTTTTAATTGTACAATCCCCCCGTCCTTTAATAGTTTTCTATAAATATTCAAAAAACTAGGTGCGGTTAAGCGACGGTTTGCCTTACTCTCTTTTAAGAAAGGATCAGGAAAGGTAATCCATATTTCATCTATTTCTCCTTCAGCAAAAAACGGTGTAATCAACTCTATTTTTGTTCTTAGAAAAGCGGCATTGTGCAATGCTTCTGTCAAACCGATTTTAGCCCCTTGCCAGATTCTGGCTCCTTTAATATCTACACCGATAAAATTTTTTTCTGGGTAACGACGGGCCAAATCCAAGGTGTATTCCCCTCTACCACAAGCTAATTCTAAGGTGATCGGATGTTCGTTTTTAAAATGTAGCTCTTTCCATTTTCCTTGCAATTCTACTTCTCCATTGGCCCCTGATAGTACAGCGGTTTTTACATCAAAATTCTCATAGACATTTGCAAATGTCTGTAATTCCGAAAATTTTAGTAACTTATTTCTTCTACTCATTGAACTTAATAATGATTTTTGAATGTCTATGAAATGTTGGCTTCGACTCCGCTCAGCCAACGGACTCCGTTGGCTGAGCGGAGTCGAAGCCAACAAAAATAAGTATAATATGAACGTTCCCCCAACCACGATTGAAATAAAAGAAGGCAACTTAGAAGAAGTCGTTGCCCTTTCCATACAAATTCCTGAGTTTGACAAACCACATCCTTTAGAAGAATACCAACGACGAATGAAAAACAAGCCCCAATTGATACTAATTGCTTATGTGGATAAAACGCCTGCAGGCTTTAAGGTGGGCTATGAAAAAGAAGATTATTTCTATTCTTGGATGGGCGCTATTCTGCCGCAATATAGGCGATTACATCTGGCTACTTCTTTAGCAGAAGCTCAAGAAGCTTGGGCAAAGACAAAAGGCTACCCGCATGTTACTTTTAAAACTAGAAATTATTTAAAGTCGATGTTATTATTTGCCATAAAAAGAGGCTTTTATATCTTAGCAGTAGAAGAGCGAGAATTAGTGGAAGATTATCGCATTTTGTTACGAAAGAATTTGTGAATAGGAGATTAGGGAGCAGGAAAAAAGTAAGCTACCCAAACTAGACATGATCCTGCCTGGCGGCACGACAGGTTCAACACGGATGAGACGGATAAGACAGGTTACCTTACTAGATGTGCTCTAGGTCGTGTACTTACACTTGTATTCGACCTAGAACACGTCCTATATAGAAACCGTCAAATCTGTCTCATTCGTGTTGAACCTGTCGTGCCGCCAGGCAGGATCATGTCTCATTTGTATTATTATTTAACAATACCAACAAGTAAGCTTATTTTTTTCCTACTCCCTTATTTACGAAATATTTTCTTATTTATCCGAACTTAATCTCTCGTCTCGTCTCTCTATTCTCTACTCTAAAAAAGAATTATGGCAAAAAAAACAGTACAAGAATTTCTATTAGAAAACGAGCAATGGATAGAAATACTAGAAAAGCTAAAAGGGATTATTGAAACTACAGAACTGGTAGAAACCGTTAAATGGAATATGCCTGTCTATACCATCAATAACAAAAATGTCGTGGCCTTAGGCGCCTTCAAAAAACATGTTGCTTTATGGTTTACCCAAGGGGTCTTTTTGACGGACCCTTATAATAAACTAGGTAATGACCAAGAAGATAAACCTAAAGCAATGCGCCATTGGCGATTCACAAAAATAGAACAGGTAGACGAACCAATCGTCAAAGCCTATATAGAAGAAGCGATCCAAAATCAAAAAGATGGGAAGGAAATGAAATTTAAAACGACACCCAAAAATAAAAAGCCCCTCATTCTTCCTGAACTCTTACAAGAATTATTGGATACGAATCCAGCGGTGAAAGAACGTTTTGAATTATTGAAGCTGACACAAAAAAGAAACTTCTGCAATTTTATCAATCAAGCCAAACAACAAGCGACAAAAGAGCGACGAATAGAACGGATCATTCCTTTGATATTGGAAGGGAAGGGGATTTATGAGTAGAGCGTAGTTGATCGGTTGATTGTGTTGGCTAAGTTGATTAAGCTTAGATCTAATTAAACGCGTTGCATCATTTTCCAACCCCAAAGGGGTGACATATCATAGCATAGGGCGTAAGCCCTATGGAGAAACGAAAAATACATTTAACGTTCCCACAACATATTTACGGTCGTTTTCAGCGTCTAATTAGAAAAAGGAGCCATTTCATTTTGTAAACATGGAGAAGTTCCTATTTTTGAGCAACAATATCATTTTACATAGAAGACTTATTCATCAATAATAAAGATGTATATGAAAATATTTTTCTTATTGATAAACAAGTCTTGAGAATCGAAAAAACAATAGTATGAAAAACACAAAATATACTTGGCTAACAATGGCTCTAATAGCTCTGATTTTAGCCTGTACGCCAAAAATAGCCGAGGTGGTAACAGAAGAAGTAGCACCACCGCCACCACCAAAGAAGGTCGTTGATCCGAATATGAGTACTTGTCCGAAATTTAGTGATTCCACTAATGGAGATGAAGCAGAGACAGCTCATGTGTTATACCGGGATATGCTAAAAAACAAACAATACGAAGAAGCCTTGCCTTTGTGGAAAAAAGCGATGTCGATGGCACCCGCAGCAGATGGACTAAGAGATTACCATTATATGGATGGGGTGAAATTCTATAAGTGGATGTATGGCAATGAAGAAGATCCAGAGAAGCAGAAAGTTTTGGTTGGAAAGATATTGGGGATGTATGACAAAGCTGCTGAATGTTACCCAAATAAAAAGGCTCAATACGAAGGACATAAGGCTTTCAATCTATACTACAACTATCCAGATATGTCCTCTACAGAGGAAATGTATGGGATGTTTAAGTCGGTAGCTGATGAGTTGAAAGAGGATATGCCTTACTTTACGATCAATCCTTTTACAAGTCTTTTAGTAGAATCGGTTTTGGCAGAAAAAGTAACGAAAGAAGAAGGGCAAAAGTATCAAGAAATTATTAACAGCGCTGTGGAAAAAGGCTTAGCAGAGTGTAAAGGTAGTAAATGTGAGTCTTGGGAAATTATTAAAAGTTATGCCCCCATCCGATTGCAAGATTTAGAAACCGTCAAAGGTTTTTATGACTGCACCTATTTTGAGGCAAAGTATTATGGCGAATTCGAAGCTAACCCACAAGATTGTGATGCGATCAATACGACGATTAGTAGATTAAAATGGGGTGGTTGTGATAAGGAATCTGAAAAAATGAAAGCCCTGTATACGGCCTACCGCACACATTGTAAAGAAGAAGAACCAAGCAAAACACCTTCTAGTTTAGCTTTGGGTGGACAAGCTTTAAGAGATGGTAATTACGATGAATCTATCGCTAGATATGAACAAGCTATCGCCGAGACCAACGACATAGATAAGAAGGCCAATTATACCCTTCGAATTTCAAAAATCTATTATGTCCACATGCGGAAATTTTCAAAGGCTAGAGAATATGCCATGAAGGCAGCAGCAATAAAACCAAACTGGGGAGAGCCGTATTTATTAATCGGTCGCTTGTATGCCTCTAGTGGTCCATTGTGTGGACCAGGTACAGGCTTCGATAGTCAGCGTGTCGTTTGGGTAGCCGTGGATATGTGGAATAAAGCAAAATCTGTAGATCCAGCAGCCGCAGGAGAAGCTCGAAAGTTTATTAAGCAATATTCTCAATACATGCCGAATAAGGAAGACATATTTATCCGTGGCTTGAAAGTAGGGGATACCTATAAGGTGCCTTGTTGGATACAGCGGAATACGAAGATTCGGTCTGGGGATTAAATGTGAGAGGTCAGAAGTCAGATCGTAACTTCGACTCCGCTCAGTTACCGCTTTTAGGACTGTCAAAAGTTAGGCTTATGCTGTTGACGGTGCTCGTTTTTAGAAGAAAAGAAAGCTGTCAAGTGATAGCAAATCTGGGGCTGTGAACCTATCTCTATGATTACTTAATGTGGTCGGATGGATAGGTTCATAGCCCCAGATTTGTTTTATATCCATTGTAATAAGAAATACATTTGTAGAAACAATAGATACTGATATTTTGTTGTCAAGTCAGAGAATCGAAGATCTAAAAGATAGAGCTAATGCAGATTTTAGCGTACTACTATTTCCAAAATCTGTGTAAATCCGTTTTATCTGTCAAATCCGTGTCCTATTAATTATTTTCGCATGCAAAAAACACAGTCAATTTGGCAAGAAGAATAAAAAAAGAAGAAGTCTCTTTTAAAGAGCAATTTGTCGCACTAAAAAACTTACCTCCTTTCTTTAAATTAATTTGGGAAACCAATAAAGGAATGGCATTCGGAAATGGCCTATTGCGCTTGGTGAAAGCAGCCATCCCTTTAGCGGTATTATGGGTAGGTAAAGAAATTGTAGATGAGGTTATTCGGCTAATAGATGCACCCGTACAAGACATGACATATTTGTGGACCATGGTGGCTATAGAGTTAGCATTAGTGGTTGGGTCAAGTTTATTGAATCGAGGCATCGCTTTATTAGATAGTTTGCTTGGCGATTTATTTTCAAACAATACTTCTGTACAATTAATCGAACATGCCGCTTCTTTAGATTTGTATCAATTTGAAGATGCGAATTTTTATGATAAGCTAGAGCGGGCCCGAAGGCAGACGAATAGTAGAACAGCTTTGATGAGTCAAGTGCTCACTCAATTCCAAGAGATGTTTACGATTGGATTTTTAGCGATTGGCTTGATTGCTTATAATCCTTGGTTGATCCTTTTATTATTGATTGCAGTGATTCCTTCTTTTTTAGGCGAGTCGCACTTCAATCAACGGAGTTATTCTTTGACCCAAAATTGGACCCCACAGCGTCGAGAGCTAGATTACTTGCGCTACATCGGAGCGAGTGATGTAACGGCTAAGGAGGTAAAAATATTCGGTTTAGAAAATTTCTTAGCCAAACGTTTTAAGACGATCGCCGATCAATATTATTTAGCGAATCGAAGTATTGCGGTAAAGCGAGCTGCTTGGGGTGGCTTGCTAGGAGCGATTGGAACCTTGGCCTATTATGGTGCTTTTGTTTTTATTTTATTTCAAACAGTTGGCGGTTTGATAACCGTTGGTACCTTAACCTTCTTATCTGGTTCTTTCCAACGAATGCAGACCATGCTACAAAGCATTATGAATCGCTTTTCCAAAATTGCAGAAGGAGCCTTGTATCTTAAAGATTTATTTGATTTTTTCGATATACAACCCGCCATTGTCTATAATGCCAATGCTAAAAAATTGCCTAGTCCAATACAACAAGGATTTACTTTTGAGAATGTTAGTTTCAAATATCCGAACAGCGAGCAATATGCGATTAAAGATTTAAGTTTCCATTTAAAGAGAGGAGAAAAACTAGCTTTAGTTGGAGAAAATGGGGCAGGCAAAACAACGCTTGTCAAATTACTCGCTCGACTATACGAACCCTCAGAAGGCCGAATCCTATTAGATGGGGTCGATTTAAAAGACTACAATTTAAAAGATTTACGAAAAGAGATCGGTATTATCTTCCAAGATTTTGTCCGTTTTCAAATGAAGGCCGCCGAGAACATTGCGATTGGCAGTATTAGTGAAGTTGAAGAAATAGAAGTGATACAAGAAGCCGCTCAAAAAAGTTTGGCAGATACCGTTGTAGAAACCCTCCCCGAAAAATACGAACAATTTTTAGGCAAACGTTTTGCCAATGGCGTCGATCTATCGGGCGGACAATGGCAGAAAGTCGCCCTTGCTCGCGCCTATATGCGAGATGCTCAACTTTTGATCTTAGATGAACCTACTGCTGCACTCGATGCTCGTGCTGAGCATGAAGTCTTCCTTCGCTTTTCGGAATTGATTGAGGGCAAAATGGCGGTATTGATTTCGCACCGGTTCTCTACTGTGCGAATGGCAGATCGTATCTTATTTTTGGAGCATGGGCAGTTGAAGGAGTTAGGAAGTCATGAAGAGTTGCTCGCACAGAATGGAAAGTATGCGGAGTTGTTTTTGTTGCAAGCTCAGGGGTATTTGTAAAGGTAGAATAGAGCGTAGAGAAGCGAGAATAGAGACAGATCTAATCCTTTTTTTAAACTCAAGGGAATTTGTAGAAAGTAGGTGTAAGTTTTAATGAAGACACAGAAGGAGATACCGTTCCTATCCCCTTACGTGTACACAACCTTATGATCAGTAATAGAAAATTAGAAGTATTAATAAAGAAATACCACACTATTTAAAATAGATTATGTACCATCCATCTCGCACCCCTGAACATTTCAACAATTTAAGTAAAGGTCATTTTCCAGGATTATTAGGCATTAGCATCACACAGATAGAAGAAGGAAAATTGCTTGCCGAGATGCCTGTCAAAAAAGAGTTCTTCGCACCAAACGGTTTTTTACATGCGGGCAGTATTGTCACTTTTGCAGATTCGGTTGCTGGATATGCGACCATGGCACACTTGCCAGAAAAAGGAAAGTCTTTTACGACCCTAGAGTTGAAAAGTAATTTTATCAGAGCAGCAAGGGAAGGAGTATTAGTAGCCGAATGCAAAGCGGAACATATTGGAAGAACGACTCAAGTTTGGCGGGTCGTTGTGAGCGATCAAACTTCTAAAAAGAAGATTGCTATCTTTTCTTGTACGCAATTGGTTTTGTATTAAACTACTTCCCTCTCCCCTCCCACAAAACCTGCAAGGTGTAAAACAAGATTTTAAAGTCTAAAGCCAAGGATCGATTTTCAATATATAAAATATCGAAGCGAAGGCGTTGGAGCATTTCTTCTAAATCGGAAGCATAGCCATATTTGACTTGTCCCCAAGAAGTAATACCAGGCTTTACTTTTAATAAATGTTTGTAATGCGGACTTCTAGCAATAATTTGATCAATATAAAATTGGCGCTCAGGACGAGGACCCACTAAGGACATATCATTTTTTAAAACATTCCAGAATTGCGGCAGTTCATCTAAGCGCCATTTGCGCATCGTCGCTCCCCAAGGGGTGCAGCGAACATCTGCATCGGTACTTAATTGCGGGCCAGCTTCTTCCGCATTGACCCACATGGATCGAAATTTATAAATGGTAAAAGCTTGTCCATTTTTGCCAACTCTTTCTTGTTGGTAAAAGATGGGGCCCGAAGAAGAAAGTCGGACTCGACAAGCGATGTATAAGTAAAGTGGACTTAAGACAACTAACATTATTAAACTAACCGCAATATCCAAACCCCGCTTAATTACTCTTTGCCAACGAGGCATTAAATCTTGCTCTATCTCAATTAATACTGCTCCAAAAACATGAGTCATTTTGACCGTTCCTAAGAGGATGTCGTACATCTTAGGAATAATTTTCACGACTATCTGTGTCCCAAAATCTGATACGGCATTTAGTATTTCTTGTATTTTATCATGGTCAGAAGTCTCAATGGCAATGATCACTTCTTCTATATCAGCGGCTTGAATGACCTTTTGGATATCTGTTATTTTTCCCAAAAGAGGTAGCATTTCCGCTAATTCATTCGTACTAGTTCCATTAGAATCAATAAAGCCTACAAATTTATTCCCTGCTTTTCGAGACATCGTATTGATCTCTTTATAGAGCGCTACGGCATTTTTATTTCCACCAATAATGAGGGTATTAAACCGAACTTTTCCCGAAACTAGTCGATTACTGGCCCAAGTTAACATCAACATGCGACCGATGCTAGTGCACAAAAAATGGATACCGAATAAAGCTAAAAATGATTGGTAATAACTGAAATATCCTTGAATCGTATCATCTAATAATAAGGTAAAAAATAAAAAAATAGCACCAACAAAAGAAAGAATCAAAGTTTGGGAAAGCATCGTCAAACGAGATTTTCGATAGATATTTTCATCGCCTTCAAAAATGCCATAGAGTAACAACCAGCCAATTGGAATAATTATTATTCCTAAATACAAATTGACATCTTCATACACCGTATGATCAATAGGCACTTTTTCAATAATCAGCTTTCGATGAAAATAAAAGCAAGCCCAGGCCACTACCGCCATGCAATAATCAACTGCCCGGTAAATAAAAGCATCTCGTTGTCGTCGCTGATAACTCATGGTTGAAATCGAACAAGTTTAATATTGTCTAATAAAACTTCTGGGTTGCTTGTATCGATATTTCCACACCCTGTATCCTCGGTAGATACCCGAAAGGCAATCTTATACCCCTCAAATTGGGATTGTTCTAAGTCTGTTTGAAAATTAATATAAACCTTATTCCAATTATCAATCGGGCACAAGACTACTTTGTAGCTAGTCGCTGCAATTGGATTGACGACATTGATATCCAAACCAACTAGCCCTACTTCTAATTCTATATTTGTTCGATATTCTAATTCCAAATAAACAGGCAAGCCACCACTTGTTGGCAAATCCAAAAAGGTCGACTTCGTTGTGATTTCAACGGCCTCTGTGCTTATTGGTATCGTGCCAGCACCGCGTCCTTCTCTTATTTTTGTCGGATCTAGCGTCTGTTGAATGCTCGTAGATGCCCCTGTTAAACTAATCGTGCTATCTTCAAAATCTTCTAACCAAACAAAAACAGCATTATCTCGCTCATAGCCAATCGTCGGATTAATCGTCGTTAACATTTCTGGAATTAGATTAATCGTAGCCTCATACTTTTCATACATCGGATAGATAGCAGGCGCACTTTTCAATCCGTTCTCTCGAATACCTGCGAATAAAGTGATGGGCTGTTCGCCTGTTTCGAGTATTGGAATGGTAGCGGGTAATTCAAAAACACCTAAGGCTTCTCCGCCTACGAACGCCCATACATCTGTGATTTGATGGCTATTGCTGCCTTCTGTAGCTTCTTCGCTAGTTAAGAAGAATTCGTTGACTTGGAGATAGGCAGGTAGGGCTTCCTCTGGATTGATAAGGTCACAAGAAGAAATACTTAGCAGTAAAAAAATAAGATAAGGTAGTAAGCGCTTCATTGTTTATAGGTGAATAACAAAAATACAGTAATTCTGTACACTAGGGTATTTGTGCTAACTGAAAAACTCGTTTGTGTTGACTTCGATTCCGCTCAGTCAATGAGATTTCGATTTTGAGAATGGTTTTTCGTTTGTGTTGACTTCGATTCCGCTCAGTGAATGAGATTTCGATTTTGAGAATGGTTTTTCGTTTGTGTTGACTTCGACTCCGCTCAGTCAATGAGATTTCGATTTTGAGAATGGTTTTTCGTTTGCCGTACGAACAGCAACGAAACCTCGTTGACTGAGCGGAGTCGAAGGCAACACAATCGAACATCCATCAACAAAAAGACAGCGTTCATGCATACCTTCTCAGACAACAATACCTAAACTACGAGCCTCTATTTCTGCCATAATACGATGGGCTAAAGCCAAACAATTATAGCCTTCTTCTATGGTGACGACTGGTATACTATCTTCTAAAATACTATTCGCAAAGGTTTGTAATTCCATTTGTATCGCATTGGTGTCTTCCACTTTAGGCAATTGAACATCGATATATTTCTTTCCTTCTTCCGTATCTAAAGACAAGACAGAAGCGGACTTCGTTTTATCAAAATCTTGCTCGTTCCATAGTTGTACGATTTGTGTTTCTTTTTTTAATAAATCCAAGCTCAAGTATGCGTCCTTTTGGAACAAACGAATTTTACGCATCTGCTTCATAGAAATTCTACTCGCCGTTAGATTCGCTACACAGCCATTTTCAAATTCAAGGCGTACATTGGCAATGTCTAGGCTTTTACTGACGACTGCCACACCACTAGCACTCAATGTTTTCAAAGGCGCTGCTACCATTTTTAAAACCAAGTCTAAATCATGGATCATTAAATCCAAAATTACGGACACATCTGTGCCCCTAGGATTAAAAATAGCTAAGCGATGTGCTTCAATAAATAAAGGATTTAAGGGAATAGCTTGTATAGCTAAGAAGGCAGGATTAAAACGTTCTACATGGCCTATTTGTACTTTTACGGCATGTTTTTTTGTTAAAGCAACTAATATTTTAGCTTCTTCGAGTGTATGGGTGATTGGTTTTTCTATAAAGATATGCTTGCCTAATTGGATAGCCTGTTTCGCTAATTTAAAATGTGTAGTCGTGGGAGTGACTATATCAACTGCTTGAGAATGAGCTAAAAGTTCTTCATAAGTATCATACGCTCGGATACCATAGGCTTGTGCAATTTCTTTCGCAACTACTGGATTAACATCGTAGATGCCTGTTAACTCGATTTGATCAATTGCTTGTAGACATTTTAGATGTATTTTTCCTAGATGACCTAGTCCTAGCAAACCTAATTTTATCATAGTTGGAATAAATGATGAATGAGAAATGACGAATGATGAATCCTCAGATGATGACTACTAGATGTTGACAATGGATGCGTCAAAGTTTAGTAATTCATCATTCATCATTTATTATCCTGCCACTAAAGTTCCAATATTCTCTCCTTGAACAATCCGCATTAGATTTTCTCGCTCATTAATATCGAAAACAATAATTGGTAAATTATTTTCTCGGCAAAGCGTAAAAGCCGTCATATCCATGACGTTCAAATTAAGGTTGATAACTCGATTAAAGGTAATCGTATCAAACTTTGTAGCTGTTGGATCTTTCTCTGGATCAGAAGAATAAATACCATCTACCCTGGTTCCTTTTAAGATAACATCCGCACAAATTTCGTTGGCTCTTAGGGCAGCAGCAGAATCTGTTGTAAAGTAGGGGCTTCCAGTACCCGCAGAAAAGATAACCACTCTACCTTTTTCTAAATGTCGAATAGCTCGGCGGCGGATATACGGTTCAGCGATTTGTTCCATTTTGATGGCTGTAATCAATCTGGTAAATACACCAAGCTGCTCTAAAGCACTTTGTATAGCCATTCCATTAATAACTGTTGCCATCATACCCATGTAGTCGCCTTGCACTCGCTCTATACCGCTAGATTTGGCTTGTAGGCCTCTAAAAATATTGCCGCCACCAATGACAACGGCAACTTCGACACCCGCATCTCGTAGTTCTTGAATTTGCAATGCGTAGAGACTTAACATATTAGGATCGATTCCATAGTTTTGATCTCCCATCAGAGATTCTCCACTTAGTTTTAGTAAGACTCTTTTGTATTTTAATGGCATTATTCTTTGGTGTCTGTGAACAGTCTATAGAATGCAATAAAAATTAAAATGTAAATTAAAAACCTACATTTATTTATTTCGCATTCCTGTGGTTGATTGAAATAGTCTTAACCACTTCCCGAGTCAACCAAACAATTCATTAGTTAGATGATTAGTGCTAGATTTTAGTCATAGGTCTTTAACGACAGCTTGCAAGGCGTTGAATTTTAGGCAAATATTTATGCTTGTTTATAAACATACATAAAACCATAGTTTATTTCCTAAAATTAAGCTTTTGCGTACTAAAGACTAAAGACCAATAGCTAAAGACCTCTGTAAATGAAATCAGGGTCAATTTAGTGTTTAGGCAAAAAAAAAGCGAATTACTCAATGAATAATTCGCTTTATTTTATTTAACTCACATGATCCTTAGATAATTAACCTAATTCAACATGCTTAAAGGATGTAACCGTTAAGTTTTTATCAACACTTTGTAAGTATTGAGTAATTGTTTTCTTATTATCTTTTACAAACATCTGATTCAATAAAGTCTTTTCTTTAAAGAATTTATTCAATTTTCCTTTTGCAATTTTTTCTAAGATCGCTTCAGGCTTACCTTCTTGTCTAGCCTGGTCTTTACCAATTTCGATTTCCTTTGCAATCGTATCAGCATCTACGCCAGATTCATCTAAAGCTACAGGTCGCATAGCTGCTACTTGCATCGCTACATCTCTCCCTGGCTCAATGAATTGAGGTCCTTCAAGATTCAAAGCAGCAATTACACCGGCTCTATAACCAGCATGGATATAAGGAATTACTTGACCTTGACCTGCAGCTGTTACAATCTTCTCATATCTGTTTACTTCCAATTTTTCACCAATAACACCTACCTGCTCTTCGATCTTTTTCGCAATAGACAACTCTTTGTCGAATGGCAATGCTAATAAATCTTCCAACGTATCAGGAAGGTTCTTTAATGCAATTGTTGCAACAGTATCCGCTAAAGCAACAAAACTTTCTGTTTTAGCAACGAAATCTGTTTCACAGCTTAATCGGATTAATACACCATTATTTCTATTATGAGAAGTCTTAGCTAATACCACACCTTCCTTTGCTTCTCTATCCGCTCTTTTACCAGCTAATTTTTGTCCTCTTTTTCTTAAGAATTCAATCGCTTTGTCTGTGTCTCCATCAGACTCTGCCAATGCTTTTTTACAATCCATCATGCCTGCGCCCGTCAAATCACGCAATTTTTTCACGTCTGCAGCAGAAATTTTACCCATGGTTGATTATATTTTTATAGTTAATTAATAAGTATGAAGTAATAGGTAAAAAGTAATAAGTAGGAGGTAAAAAACATGAAATGATTACTTTTTACCTATTACTTATTACTTCCTACTTAAGTCGTTTGCTTTACGGATATACACCCGAAAAAGTTGATTGCAAACGCTATTTTCTTAGTTGAAATTTGTCTTTACTTTCTTTACAAAAGAAGCTAAAGACTAAAAACCAACAGCCAAAGTCAAATTACGATTTAGCAGTAGCTGCCTTTTCATTACCTTTTGGCTTACGCTCCGCCAAACCTTCTTTGATACAACCAACGATATAATCTGTCAATAATTGAACAGACTTAGAAGCATCATCATTTGCTGGAATAGGAAAATCTATTAGATTTGGATCAGAGTTCGTATCAACGATGCCGAAAGTCTTTAATCCTAATTTCTTAGATTCTGCTACTGCGATATGCTCGTGATTAATGTCTATGATAAAAATAGCCGCAGGCAATCTATTTAAGTTAGCAATACCTCCCAATACTTTCTGCATCTTATCTCGCTCTCTTGTCATTGTTAACTTCTCCTTCTTTGTTACACTTAGATTAGGATCTGCTAATAAACGATCAATGCCTTGCATTTTCTTGATAGACTTCCGAATGGTTGCAAAGTTAGTCATCATACCTCCTAGCCATCTTTCTGTGATATAAGGCATACCTACAGAAGTTGCTGCTTCTGCAACCAAAACTTTAGCTTGTTTCTTCGTCGCAACAAACATGATTTTTCTACCAGACTTAGCAATTGATTTCATTGCTTTACCTGCAGTTTCCAAACACTCAATCGTTCTATTGATGTCAATTACATGAATCCCCTTACGCTCCATGAAGATATAAGGTGTCATTTTTGGATTCCATTTTCTTTTTAAGTGCCCGAAATGAACCCCTGCGTCTAGCATCTCTTTATAGCTCGGTGTCGTCATTATTGATATTTTTGTTAGGGGGCAGGAGTCAGGGGTCAAGAGTCAGGAGTCAGGTAAAATAGTACGTGTTCTTACGTGTATTTTGCCTGATTCCTGACTCCTGACCCCTGACTCCTACTCCCTCGTATTTTTTTAAATGAATGAATAATTGCTTAGGCCCTAACAGCAAAGCAACAATAGATATTAACGCTTAGAGAACTGGAAGCTCTTTCTTGCCTTTGGCTTACCATATTTCTTACGTTCCACTACTCTCGCATCTCTAGTTAAGTATTTCTTAGCTTTTAATGGGCTTCTGAATTCTTCATTCAATTTGACCAAAGCTCTAGAAATAGCCATTCTAGTTGCTTCCGCTTGTCCTTTAAAACCACCACCTTTTACATTCACTTTAACATCATAAAGCTTTTCAGCTTCTACCGTCTTAAACGGATCTACGATGGAATCCTGAATATGTATCTGAGGAAAATACTCTTTTAATTGTTTACCATTGATAATAACTTGGCCGTCTCCCTTTGTCATATAGATTCTAGCAACAGAGGCTTTTCTTCGACCGATCGCATTAATCATTTCCATATTTACTATTTTGTTAGTTTAAAACGTGGAGCTTTTAGAAAGCTCTACGCTTTCACCTATTTTTTTTAAAATTTAAATTCTTCTGGCTTTTGTGCAAAGTGAGGATGCTCACTTCCTTCGTACACAAATAATTTTTTGAACTGCGCTCTACCTAATTTATTCTTAGGCAACATTCCTTTGATTGCTTTTTCAATGACAAAGCGAGGCTTTTTTACAGCCATTTCTTTAGCCTTTACTCTTTTTTGTCCACCAGGATATAAAGAATAAGAGATGTATTCTTTTTGAGCCCACTTATTACCAGTAAAACGAACTTTCTCCGCATTGATAATAATCACGTTATCGCCAGCATCAAAATGTGGTGTATAAGACGGCTTATGTTTGCCTCTTAGTACAGTAGCAATTTTTGAAGCCAATCGACCTACAACTTCTCCTTCCGCATCTACGATATACCATTTTCGTACTACGGTGGCTTTATTCTCTGATTTCGTTCTATAACTTAATGTATCCACAATAATTAATCTTTAGTAGATTGCTTGATTATTGCTGCTCTAAGTGTAAGAACTTTCAACAATCTATGCATCTAATTTCAATGAAAAATTTTCCTTTTTTCAAAGGAAGCGCAAAGGTAGGGTACTTTTAAAGTTAAAGCAAGTAATTTTTAAAGAAATTTTGAATTCATTATTTATAACTAACTGATAAACAGTCGAAATTTCGCACAGAATTTTTAGTGGGTTAGGAATTTCGTCTTTTTTTTAAGCAAAAATCACTCTCAATTCATGCACTTGTTCTTTAAAGTCGTAGGATACTTTAAGTTGATTTACGTCGCAGATTTTTTTGACAATAGCTAAGCCTAAGCCTAAGGAATTAGCACTCTGGTTGCTTTTTTTAAATCGTTGAAATAATTGCTCTGTAGGAATTTTGGGAGGAAGGCCAGGATTCTTAACTAGTAAGCGTTTATTATTTAAATTTACTTTAATCCATCCATTGGCAACATTATGGCGGATTGCATTTTTTAATAAATTACTAACTAATATATCTGCTAAGGCAGGATGAATATTGAGATGGGTTTTCGGCATTATCTCCGCGTCCAATCTTATCTGTTGAAAATCGCAGATGTCTTTGAAGTTGCGAACACTAGATTGAACCAGCTCGGAAAAATTGGTGCTTTCTTGAATGGAAAATTCCTTATTGTCTATTTTTGTTAAAAGAGACAACGACTGCCCCAGTCTAGATAGTTTAGTCAAAGATAATTGTGCATCTTCCACTAATTGCAGCTGCTCTGGTTGCATATCTAATTTTTCTGAGAGTAACTCTAGTTTGCCTTTCGCTATCGCTATAGGTGTTTGCATTTCATGGGCTGCATTTTCAGAAAATTCTTTTAATGATTCGTAATCTCGACTCGCTTTTGAAGTCATTGTCGTTATGAAATCATTCAACTGTTGGAATTCTTTTGTCGATGTTTGAACTAAAGGAATAGGCGTACTACTTTTTAAATTAAAAGAGCGAATATTTTCTAAGGTGCTTTGAAAAGGACGAAACAATAATCTAGAAATTAAAAAACTACACAGCAATAATACACTTCCTAGGGTAACAAATAATCGAGACATCAAACTGAAAACACCGCTATACATATCATCTAATTCCAAAAAATTATCAATCATCTGAATTTGATAATATACTCCTCCAATTTTCTGGGTGATTTTTAATTTTCTATGGGGTTCCAGTCTCTTCCAATATGGGTGCATCGCTAAGGTATCAGAAAAAGCATAGACCGTGTCTTTAGCTTGCACGGAGTTTACGGCTTGAATTGTTATTTTTTGATTCTGTAAAGCATCTATTGGTTTTTTTTCCGCTATAGCTTTCTCTAAAATATGCAAATTTTGTACTAAGGTATAGTCTGTTTCTTTTGATATTTTCTTTTGAATGACATGGTAGGCTGTATAGCCTCCTGATCCGAAAACTAGCAGAGATAAGAGTATATATAATAGGGTTGCTTTGGTAATTAGTCGCATAGTCATATTTATTAATTCCTCATTACTTATTTCTTCAACTCACTAATTTATATCCCAATCCATAGATTGTTTTAATATAATCATTTCCACCAGCGGCTGTAATTTTTTTCCGCACATTTTTGATATGTTGATACACAAAATCGAATGAGTCTAAAAAGTCTACATTATCGCCCCATAGATGCTCTGCAATAGTTTGCTTCGTCAATACCCGATTCTTATTAGAAATAAAGAAGAGAATTAATTCATATTCTTTTACCGTAAATTCCACTAATACATCGTGTATACTAATTTCATGGTTATCGGTGTCTATGCTAATTTCGTTGTATTTAATAGCGGTCAGTCCTTGAAACTTACGGCGACGATAGATGGCTTTTAAGCGAGCGTTGAGTTCTGATAAATGAAAAGGCTTTGTCAAGTAGTCATCTGCCCCTAATTCTAAACCCGTTACTCGGTCATCTAAGGAGTTTTTGGCAGAGATGATTAGGATGCCCGATTCAGAGTGCTTGTCTTTTAAAACTCTTAAAATATCTAATCCATTGCCATCGGGTAGCATAATATCCAACACAATAATATCGTAATTGAAAATGGTCAGTTTGTCTACAGCCGTTTCATAAGAATGCACCACTTCGCAAATCACTTCACTTGTTGACAAATAAGAACGAATATTATCTGCCAGGGCTATTTCATCTTCGATCAGTAATAATTTCATACGCAAAACAGTGTTTGATTTTGGCGAACAAGTTTAGGGGCTACTTTTTAAAAAATATTTCCCAAAGATAAAGTAGAACCTTGAAGTAAATTTGAAGCCTTTTATCTATAAAATGCTCTCTTTTAGCTATCTATAAGCTCCTAATTCCAAGGTTTTTAATAAAAAGTAGAGATAAAATTATTTTATATGAGTTTTTTACTATAAATTTATGGTGTAATTGAGGCGGTCGCACACCGCATTCATTACAATATCAATACTGCTTTTATTGAGATTTAAAATTAGAAGCACCTTTATCCAAAGGTGCTTTTTTAAAAAAAGGGGTTATTCCGATGAAACGGAATAACCCCTTTTTAAAGCGATATAAATTAAATATAAGTAATCGGACAAAAATAAGCTACCTTTTTATTTTTTGATTGTATGATTGCAAAATTGTGTGATTGTATATGTGACATGCACAATCATACAATCACACAATCTTGCAATCATTTAAAGTTGTTAGCTTATTTTTGTCACACTACTTACCCTTTATTTCCTATTAATCTATTGCGCCAATAACGCCAAGCCAAAAGTAAGCACAGTAGCCACAAATCCCACCATAAAAATATTATAGGAATTTGTTAGATAGCGGTATTTTTTATCCAAAACTTTTCCGAGAAAATAAATATCTCTAGTCATATTGCCGTAGATCAACTCATCATCTCTAAACATAGCGTCCATTGCTGTCTCATATTCTTCTAAATCTAAGTGAACATAGTTGCCAAAAAAGACAATGTTTTTCTTAATTTCTTGTAAATTCTTCACATTTTTATTGACCGTGGTAATTTTTGGGCGGGCAGATAAGACGGCATATACCAAAGAAGTCAGACCTGTAACGAAGAAAATAATAACCGCCATTAAGACCATCGGATTCGTTTCTGACATATTCTTATAGGTCAATAAAGAGATCAAGACACTTAAAAGAATTGCATTGACGCTAATCATGATATTCGCTTTATTATCAGCAATAGCACTTAGGTTAATATGATTTCTATAGTTTGTTCTAAAATATGTCTGAATCGCTCTATGAGGAACTTCTGGCTCTAAATTATCAAATATGGAAGGCTTGGTCGGTGCTTCAAAAACGGTAAGCCCTTTTTTTCTTTGTTTGTCTAATTGGCGTTTTACACTATAAATATTTTGTGCCAATTGAGGCTCAAAATGGGCTTTCCCAAAAGTTGTATAGAATTTAGTATTTAATAAAGATTGCAATTGCAAAGCTGCCCATCGTTCTTTAGGCAAGGTGTTTTGTTGCACCAATTCTTGCTCTAATTGCAAAAAAGGTCGTTTAGCTGAAAAACGATCGCCATAATGTAGCGCATGAATGGCATCATTAAATAATTCTTGTTCTTCCGTAGCCGGTGTCGTATTCCCATCCACTAAACGGATTAAGTCTTTTACTTTTTCTGTTTTTGCCTTAGAATAACTTTGACCTGTTAGAAATTGTTCTGCATGACGAACACTTTCTTCTGTTGCATCTTCATAGTTGGATAAATAACCAGTATGACAAAATAGCCCAGCTATTTGGGCCAATTCAATAGCTGTATCAGAGGCTTTTACCTCCTTAGCAATATCATTAATTAACTCCAATAGATAATTGGTCAATTCAAAGTTATGATAGACTAATTTAGGGTTGGCATTTTTCTTAAACAGATCAAAGACCTGTTCTTTCGCCACTAAATAAATACCTGATGCAGGCATAAGTTCTTTTGACTGAAGTGTCATTTTCTTTAGGATTAATGGTTAGGGAAAAGCCCTTGTTCCCTAAATCAATGAAATTAAAACATTATTATTTCAAAAAAAATGATACATTTGATACTATAAGCCGTCTAATGAACGAAAAGCTTACTTCTCGCAATTTAAGCGAAAATCTACATTTTATTCTATTATATGGAAGGCTTTTTGTTACATAAAAATTAAACTAAATAGTTAATATAAATGTTTGACAACCAATAGTCTCGCTAAAAATTGACTATCAAATACATTTATAACACTTACCCTTTTTAGTTTTTTCATTTTTTTACACTTCGTTTTAGGAAGAAAATTTCCTCAAAATATTCAATAACAATTACTTTATGGCAAATTTATTAGACCTGATTAAAGGACAATTAACGGACAGCGTAATGGACCAAATTAGTGGTAAATTGGGCGCTGATCGACAACAAACAGAGGTAGCTACAGACAACATTTTGGCGACGCTTATAGAGGGCTTAGCAAAAAACACAACTGATCCAAAGGGCGCAGAGGGCTTAGCTAGTGCATTAGAGAATGACCACGATGGTAGTCTTTTAGATAATCTACATGACTTGATTGATGGTAAGGCGCAAGAAGTAAATCCACGAGCGGCTAATGGTGCGGGAATTTTAAAACATATCCTTGGTGGTAATCAGGGTAATATCGTTGAAATGATTAGTGGTTTAAGTGGCTTGGGTGGCAATAAGACGGGCAATTTGATGACAATGTTAGCACCAATCGTTCTACAGATGTTAGGAAAGCAAAAGAGACAACAAAATTTAGATATGGGCGGCTTATCTAGTATTTTGATGAACACAATGAATAATACGCGTAAAACACAAGGTGGCCCAAGTGGTGGTTTGTTGAAAAATTTGTTAGATAAAAATGGCGATGGTAGTATCGTGGATGATGTGGCAGGTATGGTGCTAGGCAAACTATTTGGACGTAAATAGTAGTTTTTGAGAGCTTGGAGCTTTTCATAAGCTCCAAGCTCTTAAAAATCTGGTACTTAAAACCCTAAAATTTTCTTCAATACGGGTATTAACAATTCCACTCGTTCTTCTTGTAATATTGTCTCCACCTGTTTAGCGTTCTTCTTGATTATCACCTCTCCTCTTTTTACTAATTGCAACATTTTTTGTCGTTCAGGTGCAGAGAATTTAGAAAAGGTACGTCGTAGTACAGGCAAAATTTCCATTAAACGTTCTTCTGATAAATCAGCTACCCATTGGTCTAAAATAGACCAAAGTGTTTCATTATAGATTAACAATAAGCCACTACCGCTTAAAAAACCTTCGATCCATTTGGCACTCTCCATCGGTTTATTACCTTTTGATAAAGCTAATAACATGTTCGTGGTGGTATTTTCGACAGCTAGCATTTCTTTATCAAATAAAATTCTAGTACATAAACCAGCAATCATTGCATTAGTTCCTTTGATTAATTGAGCTAAGGCTTGATACCATTGTTGCGTATATTCTGGAACATTTAAGGTATGTATGGCTCGATTAGTAGAGAGGATTCTTTGAAATAACTTATTCGTGGCTTCTTCATCAATATGATTGCTGCTTCCTGGTAAGCCAATACAAATCCGAGGAATGATATTATCTACCACCGTTTGAACGGCTTTGGTGTCAAGGTTTCTACTACTGCCATATCGAAGGATGTTTACTAAAGAAGGAAGGGCATCCATCAAATTGAATACATCTGTCGTTAGGGCGGATAGTGTTTCCAATTGTTGGGTTAAAAAAGGAATGACCTCTACCAAATCTGCCTGTAACGCTTGTTCGATTAACTGCGTTAATTGCGTTATATGCGCTTGTTTTTCTTTGGCATTCAATATATAATTGGTTGCCGCTTCATACACCGTGCTCCCCCACAT
This sequence comes from Caprella mutica, assembly GCA_947561585.1. Lineage (NCBI taxonomy): Eukaryota > Metazoa > Arthropoda > Malacostraca > Amphipoda > Caprellidae > Caprella > Caprella mutica. The sequence continues at coordinate 21,728 of CANNZV010005342.1, forward strand.
TCCTGCTTCTATAATCCGAATAGCATAGTCAGGTTCCCATTCCAATTGCCAATGTTCTTTAAAACTACCTGCTTGATGTTTGGAGCCAGCTATTTGTTTTCCCCAAGGAATATCTAAGATGTTCAGGCGGTGCAATAAACGACTGGCTAACAAATTTGTTGGTGTCCTAAGATCTAAGGTTTTTTCTACTATCTCCAAAGATTGTTGGTCTTTTGTTAGACGAGCAGACTTAATACACTTCATTAAATCTTGTTGCAATGGAACAACTGGAATACTATCGGGTACTTCTCCCATCCGATCCCCTATAATTAATTTCCTTTCAATCAAATTTAAAGGGGCCTTATCGCCGCCGCAAAAAACAGCAATAGCCGCTTCTGATAATTCTTGAATGCCTGGCACTTGAAGATTCCGAATAGTTGCCAAAGTAGTCGCCAATCGTACCGCTTCGATGACACCTGCGGAAGAAGCCGCTAAATCTTCTTTTCGAAATAAACGGGCCACATGCACCATCCAATGTGTCGTTACATCTTTCGGCTGATCATATAGCAATTGATACCAAGCAGGCGACACGATACCTGCACCATACCCACTCATTCGAGACAAACGTTTATAGGACCAAGGGACCCAGGTTGCTTTGGTTTTTGTTTTTTTTATGCCTTTTAAAAATTGATTATCGTGCGTTGATTTAAACGTGAGCCATTGGTCTAAAACGGGAGCATGCCAAGCACCACAGACGACTGCAATTTTCTGAAACCCTTTTTTAACAGCATCTCGAATCACCTTTCGCATATAAGCTTCTCGCTGCAATTCTCGATGTGCCGTTGGCGGAGAGGCCGCTCGCAATTCGGTCATTAACAATAAAATTGTCTTAAATATTTCTGTTGGATTATTGTTGCTTTCAAATAATACTTCCCACCATCGTTCGCTATCCTCATAACCTGCGAGTTGCGCTATTTTACCAAAAGGGTCTTTATATATTGCTCCTTCTTCTTCGCGCTCTTCAAATAATTGGAAATGGATTGCTTGCTGTTGATCTTCTTGCGATTGTGCATCTAAGGTAAAGGCATAGGTTCTAGGCAAGTCCATAAATTCGGTAGGAATTTCTTGCGTTAAACCATATTTTAAAGCCTGCCATTCTGGAGAAAAATGGGCGAAAGGAAAATAAGAAGCTTGTTTTAAATTAGATGGATTGTATACTAGTAAAGCTACAGGCGGCACCAAGTCAGGATTTGCTACATATTCGATAGCACTATTAGCATCCGGTGGCCCTTCTATTAATAGGCAATCTGGCTGTAAGTCTGCCAATGCAGTCATTAAGCTTTTTGTAGAACCCGGACCATGATGCCTAATCCCGAAAACGTGAACCATTCATTAAATTGTTTAAAAATTAGACTTACTTTATTGAATTAAAATTGGCTTTTGCCCCACCTTAAATTTTTGCCCAAAACCAGAGTTATTAGGCGCATACGCTCCCTGAATCGTTGCATCTAAACCGTCGTCAGGTATTTGATTTTCTTTGCCCAATGCCCAATAAATACCGTTCAATGCCAATTTTCGCATTGCTATTTCTTTAAAATCATAAGGATGCCCTAAAGTGGTGAAAAAGACTCGACTAGATTTGCCAGAAGTCCCTGTATAAGATTTTGTCCAAGCAACAGGGTTCGTTAATGGAAATTGATCTAAGCGTCCTTCTGCTTGGTGCTTAGAACGTAACGAAGTGCCTTGTAATAAAGGCGCACTATCGCCATATAATTCGTAGTCGCCACCAGCTACATGATACAACCAAGAATAGGCATCAAAAGGCTGTACGCCATTAAGGATAGGGTGCAGCGCTTTTGCCTCAATTAAATCCACGCTCGTTAATTTTCCATGCCCATCCTCAAAATGCCCATGATGCGTAATCCATTTTTGACCGAATACTTTGATCGGCCAATCATTATTCAAATGCATCTGTGAAGAATCTTCTTTATAGAAAAAAGCATGAGTAGATGTACGGAATCCAACCATTGGTTTCCCTGATTCTGCAAAATCGGTGATGAGGATCGATTCTTCTTTTGGTAATGCTCTAAAGCGCGTAAATAACACCATTAAGTCTGCATTTTTTAAGGCAGCTAAACCTGCAATATGTTTGGTGTTATTGGGATCAATATAACCTGCACTATCCAAGGAATAACAAATACTTATCGTGCAATTTAATTCTCGTTTGAGCATTTTAGCCAACATCGGCATTGATTCTTCAGAACGATATTCTTCATCGCCAGTTACGAATACTACATGCAAAGGGCTGGTTTCCTTTTTTATAATAGCCGTGGTTTTGGAAGAGCAGGCAAAAGTGACTACTATCAGCATCACTAGGTATATATGGAGAAAGTTTTCATGATAATGAATTAGTTGTAGAAGATACCACAAGAAACAAAATTATATACAATTAAAATACAACTTTTTTGATAATACAATTGATTAAATAAACTTTTTTGCGTATATTTGTTTTATTATTTTGTAATCCATTTTTCAGGTCACGCTGAAAATTCACACATAGAAATTCCGATAGAAACTTGTTTTGGTTTCATCGGAATTTTTTTTGCCATTTGCTTATCACAGGTTTTAATCTTCTTAATCGCAATTATACGCTCACCTCAAGGAATCTTCCAAAGGAAGATTCTTCTCTGCATCTCTTCACCTCTGTGTTCAATACAATTGGCTTCAGCCAATTAGCTTTTCTATAAGGGATACTTTTAAAAATCAGCAATCGCTCTTTCCAAAATATCATCCACTCCAGTCGCTAATCTATCGGCATCATTATTCAATTCAATATGCGGGACTACCCCTCCTTCTATATCTTCAAATTCCGCATCTAAAAAAGTACTTACAGATACTGAAATAGTCCAATCATTTGGTAATTGATACGCTGCATTTCCACCGCCACCACCGCCTGTGATTTGACCAATTATGGTAACATTCGGTAAATGCTTCATCATGCCAGCGAAATAGGAAGTCGCACTAAAGCTACCTCTATTTGTTACTATTTTTACGGGCTTATAAAAATAAAGTGCTGCTGGTTCTACTACAAAAGAAAGATTATCCGTAACGGCATGATGCTCTTTTCCTGCCTTTTCAATAGTATAGCCAACTGTCGTTGTTTCTTCAATAAAATATTGAACAACCCTTTCTGCAAAACCACCGCCTCCATTACTTCTAACATCAAAAATGAGCCCATCGACTTGTTGTTCTTGCATAAAGGCTAAAACGGTTTTTATATCTCCTCTTGGCTGAAAATTTTTGAAATGGGTATAGCCTATATTATTGCCAACAATTCCATAAGTATACGCTCCTATTTCTTTAAATTCATTGTTTAAATAGTTAGTACGTACCACATTTGGATCGAATAATACCTCATAGCCTGTCGTAAAATCATAAGCTTTGCTGCTACTGGTTGATCGGCGCAATACATTGTGGCCATCTCTCAACTCAGCCACCATAGCTGCACAAATTTCAAATAACTGATCGTCAGACAAGTCATCATTAATCATTGGTGCATACTGCTCATAGATTACCTCCCAATCGACTTGCTTGGTATCAAAATAAATATAATGTTCCTCTACATATTGCCAGAGTTCTTCGAATACTTTAGTTGGTGTATTTTCTATGTTTGGAATTAGTGCTTTTTCGCAAGCAACTAGGGTAAGTGCGATTATTAAAAACAAGCCTATCTTTTTCATTAGTAGTTTATTTTATTTTATTATATGGATACCTAAGGGATATCAACTTATGATCTATTTTGTAAAGCTATTTTAAAAACAAGCGCTACTTTATGTTGCGCTTGCCAAACAGGTCGATTATTGCCTACATAGAAATATTCCCAAGCATATTGTAAGCCAAGCGTATTTGATTTTTTACCTACTGGCATAGCTATATTTAATTTGGCTTTAAAATTCATAAAAGAATTGAGGGTCCGAAGTTTTCCAGAAGTAAAAAATGCTTTCCACATCCCTTTTTGTGTAAAATTGAAAGTCCCGTCCTTTAAATAACTTTCAAAGTAAGGATGTGCATAAGCTGGTCGTATGATATAACCGAATAAAGGTAAAGAAGCTTCATAGTTTAAAGAAAGCTTTTTACGATTAATACTCATCTCTTTGGTACCCCGTAAAGCAAGACCCGAAGAAAACCAGAAAGTATAAGACACAACATTATTGTCCGACCACTTTCCTCGAACGGAACTAAATAATCCTCCATGATCCACATAGCCTCCTATGGCTATTGTTTCCTCTTTAAGCCTTCTAAAGTGAGCGAACTTATAATGCCAATTCATCTGACTAAAACTATTGAAACTATCAGCGTTTCGTACATTTTTAGCAAAAAACCACTCTGTGCTATTTATCCGATCTCCTTGCTGTTTTTCAACGCTAACAGCACCATAAAACCCTAGTGAATTATCAGCATTGGTCGTAAATCTACTATCTAACACACTCATTGTATTAAAGCCGCTTTCCAGTAATAGGAACTTCTTTTTTGTATTTTCTTGGGCTACTAAAAGCGTGGAAAAAATCCATAATAGAAGACTTAATAGCTTGATTTTCTTTTTCATAGTTGAGTGATTAAAGTAGTCGCCCAATTTATTGGACTTACTTATAAACAGTTATTTATTGTGTCTTTAAAAAGGAGTCAGCCCAATAAATTGGGCGACTACTTACTGCGTCTCTACCTCTAACTCCATCGCCGTAGACATGCCTCGAAAACGTTTCCATTTATTTTGGCTCCCATAACGATAAAAATGCGTTCCAATAGCTGGCATTGTCAAGGGCAATTGCAAATATTTGCCTTTTTTAGAATGATAAACCCAAGAAATAGTTGTAGCAATAGCGCCTTTAGCATAGAGCTGGTAAGGACTTAAATCTACTGTTGTCCAGCCCTTCTGTTGTTGGGTGATTTCTATTAAAACAGGTTGGTTTTGAAGTGCTTGACCTGGCTTTCCATTTGTTAAGGTATGGATATGAAGATGAAAACGAATGGTATCAAAATCATTATAAGCGACAAAGAAACGAAATTGTTTTAAGTGATTTAATTCCTTCCCTAACTTGAATTTTCTACCAATAGCAGCCCCTAAGTTTTGGTTAGGTTTTTTGGTAATGGCAAAATTAGTAACCCGTTGTGGATTCGTTCGTTGATGTCCAATCCATTTGGTTGTCTTAAATTTATGTAAAACCTCTATTGTTTCTAAAGCAATGCTACTGGCGTCCAATTGGATGGTGCCATTCAATACCCTTAAAGAAGCAATAGTATAATCTTTTGCTTCATATCCGATATGAGAAAATCGAACAATTTGCTCTTCATCGGTTCCTTCTTTTAGGTATAGTTCAAACGTACCATCAGGCGCAGAAACAGTCCCTGTACTTGTGCCTAATATGCCAATATTTACATAAGCTATAGCATGTTGTGTATTGTCTAACAATTGGCCTTTTATAAGAATGCCTTCTTGCGCTAAGGCTAGTAAAGGTGCGAAAAAGTTAAAGACATTGAGGAAGTATTTTAGTTGATGCATAATTTCTTTTTTAATGAACCAATGAACGATGATTCAAAGATATAGGCAGTCAAAATAGAAAAAAGAGAGATGTGGTTAAGTGCAAGCCTTTCGGTGGGAATGGTAGCTAAATGGTGGGAAATGCAAGGGTTTGGGGCGAAATGCAAGAGCTTTTTGGTGGAAAAAAGGACTAAGCAGAATTAAGCGTTGCATTCCTGCGGAATGAGTATTGAACGCAGAGGGGGGAGATGCAGAGTCTTTTTTGATGTATAAAAAAAGATCATCCAGTTAACAAAGCCATCAATTCCTTCCCTTTAGACCGAGAAACAGGCACTATATACTCCGCCGTAAAAGGAAAATGTAACTTATAGCCCTGCGCATTGCCTGTCATTCGGCCCACTTTATCCATATTCACCATATAAGAGCGATGGCAGCGTTTGACAGCAGGCGCTGTTGTTTGTTGCTCTATATTTCGGATACTATTCCGAAGGAGGTGTTTTTTTACCTGATTTTCTTCCAAATAATTAATTTCTACATAATTGTTAGCCGCTTTAATGAATAATAATTGCTCTAGCGGTATACTAAAATCTTCTTTTTGATTTTCACCTTTGAAGTCAAGCATCGTATTTGCTGGCTTGATGGACTGTTGGTTTGGTTGAGCCATTTGCTGATTCATAGACTCCGCAAAGGCTTGATTATTTTTAAGATAATAGATATACTCCACCAAAGAAAGAATAATAACTGGTGTAATGGCTATGGCTAAAGCAATTCCATAAAATCCGAATAAGCTTTGGAAAGACATCTTCCAACCAAACCAGAAATTCATGTATAAATAGCAACAAAGAAAACAAATACTCAAGGCAATGGTTAAAAATAATATCTGCTTCCAAAGCAACCAACTTTCTTCTTGAAAATAGGAAGGGAATAAGCGAGGAATGCCCCCAAAGAAAGCAGTCATGCTTAGGAAGGTTATCCAACCATAGCCACTTAGGAATAGCAACTTGTTGGGCATTTGCAGGCCAGCCGTTCCAAAAGGT
>CANNZV010005343.1:0-28278 GCA_947561585.1 Caprella mutica
AGTGGTATACCATTCTTAAAGACGTTGGGCCAAGAAAATTATAGGTTATAATATGTTAAATTTAAATATGTATCATTATTGACGAAATTTAAGGTATTTGTTAATATGATAATTTATAATTTTTTTAAATGTCTTATATCATAATTTATAATTTTCTTAAATGTCCTATAAGTGTCCTATATATATACACTCATTTTGAAAGCTTGAATAAAAATTATTATATTATAAACAATCAATTGAATGTTTTTAAATAATTATAGTATCTAACTTATCAAATATTGTACCCAAAGATAGTAACAATATATATTTATAGCAGTAGTTATTATTTAATAAACAGGAGTGGACTATATACAGCATCAGGATCCGAGAGAACTTGTTCCTCAGATTAGTAGTGGAGGCAGGAGAAGCTACTGACGTGTTTGGGGTGCAGTATTCCACTACTGACCCAATCTTCAATGATTACTGGGCATCAGGACATCCAAGGGACGAAGAAAGTCTTGTGTTGCTCTCACTTAAAGCATTGGAAACATGGCCATGATCATTATGATCGAACCGTTGATATAATGCTTAGAAACTAAGAAACTCTCCTTGTTTGTCAGGATAGAAATGGATTATTTGGAAATCACTGGTTGTGACAATGAAAATTAGGTATAAGGGAGATAAACAATTAATGACTAATTGTTTATGAAACCAAAAAAAGATCGTTTAAAATTCTATGATAAAACTTTTTAAATATCTATCCGTATACTATACATTGCATATATAGCAATTTAACACACTTCACTTAGCGCTCAATATCATATTATGAAATATAATTCATTTACATTAAAATGGATGACACTGAATATCCATTCAATGAATCAATTTATCAGCTCTATTAATTAAGGTATATTTATTCATAACAATTTGAGTAACGATGTGTGTGCAATTAACAATAATATGGCGTCCATTTTAATGTCTACATTCAGATTATATAAATGAAAATAGTAAACTTCTTATATACAAAATATCGCGTGCAGGTTATAAGTATTCTGCCTATCTCAGACTGGTCTTTTTCATTATCTGTAACCTATAACTCTTAATAACAACTATAATAATATTGTGTGATGGAATATAATAAAACTACTATAAACAAAAAAATATTAATTGTTCCAAAATCTTAAGATCGTTTATTATATTAATGGCGAAATAGTTTGGAGGCTGAAGTCAGAGAAAGCCTCAGATATGTTAACAATATGACGAATAAAGGCTGCTTCACATATGTCAGGTTTCCGTCCGGTCCGGCTCATCTCAGTTATTTTTTATCACTGAGAGGAGCCACTACTGTATGAATATGTCCGTTGAAATTAAAGTAACGATATGTTTTTTCAGTGACACTGTATCACTGAGAGGAGATGGACCGGAGACGCCCCAGACGGATCACTGACATATGTGAAGCAGCCGTAGAAGAAAAAATAGAAAACAGAATCCAATTCATTCTAAAAATTATGGGAATATCTACCTACTACAAAGGGGATGACTACTCAGCTTCAGCAAATACTCATCACCCAAACCATAGTTAGTTGGTATAGCAGTAGCGATAACAATGAAACGTTTCCCCAATCTATTGTGAAACGGCAATCATTTTTTTGAGTGGCTAGTACAGAAAGATCTGTAAATGTGTACTTTCCACATAAATTATCTACATGTTTTCGTTTTCTGAACTACAGATAGTTACGTTCGCACTTTGCGATTCAATCAGCAGCTTAAAAACCGATATTCTGAAAAAGATATAAATATTGAAAAAAGTTATATGTTAAAATTAATGATGTATTTTATATTAATTTTATCCATATTGAGACCTGCTTTTGACATTGATTTTTCAATATCATGTGAAAGTGAATGGTAATATGATTGTATTATCATTAATCGAAGTAATCTAATAAAAAGTATAGTAATAATTAAATATTAAAGGAAAACATGTTCATAGTGATAAGAATTTTCCGGTAGTGATACAAACCAAGGTCTTGCATAAATTTAGTGGTATTTTTTGTTAAATATGATTTACTGTGAGAGAAATCTGCCACTCTTCAAATTAAATGATCAAATTATATTTGACACTAATAATTCTAATAGTTAATCATAGTTTTATAGGAGTAATGACTTTAATTTGTTCATATGTTTTTTTGAATTAAAATATATTTTTGATCTGGTTATTTTTAAAATATGTACTTATTTAAAATAATTTATAACTTAAAGAACTAATTGGTACATAAAACTTAAATCAACAAGTACATTTTTAAATAGAATTTGGATATACATGTTAAATCGTAGTTTATAACTACTAATAATTAAATCATAAATATTTCATAATTAGATAAATTATAGAATAGTTAAGAAAAAATGTAATTGTTGTTATTTTGTAAAATATTGTCTTACGTATTTTCAGTTTGATAATCAATAGTGCATTAATTGTAATTTGGATTAATTTAACTGTAGATTTTTTTTTTTTTTTATTACAATCAAAAAGTTTCACAAACTTGTGGAAATTTAAAATATTTACAATCCTAAATTAAAACATGATACGGAATACTAAACTAAACAAATTAAAATGACGATGCAGAGTAAAAATCATTCAATGTATTTACTAATAAAGTATTCTTTAAAATAATTTTTTAATTTGAAATCAAACATGGGGTGTTTTCAATTTTCAGGAATATTGTTAAAAATATTAATATAGCCCTGTTAACAATAAAATTGCTTTCAAATTCAGTTCTACAATTAGGTGCAGTAAAATGAATTTTTCCATAATATATCTATGTTAATTTTCTCTAATTTCATTCTTTTTATTTTATTTTCACCATCCTTTTCGCTAGCTTTTTCCTATTTTCTCTTTTTTTCTTTATCTTTCTCCCAATTATTTTCTTTTCAGTTTCATTACTTTAACTTTTTTATTATCGCTCCTTCCATTTTCACTATTTTGTTTTCTATATATCCAATTTTTCTCTCACTCTATTTTCATTTTTTTACTCTATTTTCATTTGCTTTATTTTCATTTTTCTACCTTCCTTTTCTCCATTTCTATTTTTTAATATTTGTACTTTATTTCTCCTTATTCCCTTTTTCTCTAGATCTCTACCATCAAGGAAGAAATGGGATATAAAGTTTATATGGGAGTCTTGAGAGGGAAATGCTTGTACTAAACTCTGTCCTGCAGTAGATATTATTAATTTTTTGAGGGCATAAAAAAGTAAAATGGAGAGGCACATTTAATATGTTTTAATAGAAAAAAAATGAAAAATTGTTTAGCTGCTGCTTCTGTTCTGTCGATATTTGTGCATATCCTCATCTATTTGAAAATATAAGAAACAAACTATCATTTGTTTCCCCAAATGCCATAGCATTATTAGAGATTCATTGATTGTTATTTTAATACAGATTATTTGACAGGTATTTTAAACATTTTCATGTTAAATTCTCATAATATAAATTTTAGTAACTAAGATAAGTTATATTCTTTAATCGCTCACATATAGAATGATAATTCAATTAAAAGAAAGTAATATTATATATAAATTATGTTGAGAGGTAATGAACTACGGACATCAGTAATTAAATAATAATTGATATACTTGTATTGTGTTGCTATCATTGAGAGGTTAGATGTTATGAACTAATTCCATACTAAGAGTGCCCAATTGAAAATAGGAGCAGGATCGAGGTAGCGGTTATAAGCCAATCGGGGTTAATAAAATTTTGATTCACCCACCCTATGTACAGGGTGATCAGACCAGGTGTAGGCAAATATTTATTGAAATATCTCCTTATAAATAGCAGAAAAAAGAAAACTAACTTAACAGAAAAAATCATTATACATCTAAGAAATAAATTCCATAGTTAGTTTTCAATATATCCTCCCTTAGCCTTCACCAAACGCCTCAACCTGTCAGGAACTAGACTAGACGCGGCACGGATGGTTTCTTCTGGAATTTCGTCCCAACAAGTCGTCAATTTTTGCTTCAGAGCGTTCACATTTGAGTGATTAGAAGAGCAGGCTTTACTCTCCAAAATACTCCAGATGGAAAAGTCCATAGGGTTCAGATCAGGAGAGGAAGGAGGCCATAACTCCTTCGACCAGAACCCAGCCATATTCTTCTTGCACCACTCTTGAACGCGATTAGCCGTGTGGGACGTGGCTCCGTCCTGCTGGAGGGTAACACCTGTTTTACCTAACGTTGTGTTTACCCAAGGCACCAACTAATCTTCCAACAACTTCAAATAAACGTGCTGGTTGAAGAAAAGAGGACTCTTCTTTCCAGAGGAGGTTACCCCGTCCCAGACCATAACAGAAGCTGGTTTTTGAGTCCTAAACATCAGCCTGTCGTTCAGAGGAATAGCGCGCTTATTCACTGCATAAATCCGGTCGTTCTGATGATTGTGGACGGCTTGGACCGTGAATAACTTCTCATCAGTCCACAAGACCGGAGGTTGCGTGCTGTCTCTCAGCTTTTCCAGAAGAAGCTTTGCTCTTTGCAGCTGTTTGGTTTTTGTAGCTTCTGACAGTATCTGAGCTTTTGTCTTTTGAATGGGGAAAGGTTCAGATCACTTGTGAGCACTTTCTACATCGTTCCATAGCTCACACCAGACGCTGATGCCAATTTCCTGACGCTTCTTTTCAGGATTCCTCCTGATTTTCCCCCGGGTGTTTTTGATGAGCTTAGAGGTCTTAACCTTGCTATCTGGAGTACTCCTAACCTTTGGGAGGGTTGAACCTGTCTATCTGAAACGCTTCAGAGTCTTGTTAACACCAGATCTACTCGCACGACCCTTCAAAAGCTTGCATATTTGACCCGGGTACTGTCCTGATTCAAACAGTTCCTGAATTGTCGACGCTACAGAGCTCATAACTAAATTAATATTTAGAAATACCTCTGAAAGTAAAATATAACAGTTAGTGCATATAATGAGCTATCCAATAGTGTAAATAGATGGATAATTTTTCATGTTTTGAAAGTTTTAAAATTAAACATTAAAATTTGTCTACACCTGGTCTGATCACCCTGTATATTAAAATAGAAAAATTATTAAATAAAGTAACAATGAACTTATGAAACATAATATTATTTTTTCATCAGTATATTACTTAAATATTTTCAATGATCTTTTGAATTAAACAATAAAAGAGGACTACATTGATTTTACGATGAAAATATATTGCACCTCACAAAACATTTTTTTATACGACTGTCAACTGTTTCGAACAAATTATATTTCTGCTTCAGTAATAACATTTACTAACCAATAATCAAGAACAAAGTAATCTAGATAGCTAAGTTCAGTCAATATCATACTTATTATTAAGTTTTGCGATATTAAAGTTATAAATGTTTCTGCAGTGTATCGAATTCTCTCTATTGCATTACTGCAGTTCACTTGGCGACGACTAAACACTGATATTCAGTAGGGTGATTGTACTGACTAAACCTGCATTAATGCCATTACTCGTTAGCGATATTTTGATACAAATCTTCTGGTAAATCACAAAATTGAAAATAACGTATGAGAGGGTCAAAGTTTTGTTAAGTTGATATGAATGCAATATGCATAATGCATATGTATACTTTTGCGTGTGTTTAAGTCCGAACTGAGTTTGTTAAAGCTATAATAATTAACAGTGGGTGAGCCTGGATTATTCTCTAAGTTTCATTGTATGAAGTCTAATTTGAAGGAAGTCTGTTATTACAAAGTTTCTATACACTCTATCAGAATGAAACAAATGAAATTCATGCTAAGTATTATAGGGGTTCAAAATGGAAAGAGCGATATTAAAGCTATAAATATTTCTGCAGTGTGAAATTGCAAAATTCACAATCTCAAGATTGTGAAAATTCGCAAATTATTTGGAACACCTACACAATACATTTTACACATATTTAATATATAAGCTTGACTATTTGAATCTTAATAAAAATTTGGAGAACGATTTATTATTCAAATCACTTTATATATTTCATGTCATTCCTTTAAATTTGTCGCCCTTTATTGACATTGTTCCTACATAAATACCAAATATATTTTTCTATTTAACAGTTTAAAAATATTATTAACGTATCGGCGTAAATCACGTACATTAGAAAATTAATTGTACTGTGGTGGCGTGTGACAAAGCAGAAACACATTTTGGTCGACCTAAAAGCACTCATCTGTCCACATTTTCATATATTACACAATAAACACACATGCACAAGCTGTGATTGGATCACACTCCGCTCAATCACAGTTCTGCTCTCTCAGTTTCCAATGTCTTATATACCTATGTATTTATTTCTCCTTAAATGTTCAATATTTTTACTTGAAATTTGGTACACATTTGTTTAGTATACAGTATATACTAACAACTTGTACAAAATACAGTACCATGACATGTGTTTTTAACTCACACTCAAACCTTCCCGTTCATTCTAAACTCATTACGGTTAATTCATTAGTGTTAATTTATACAAAAAGGTATCAAATTTGAATTTGTAAATTACAATCAATATTTTATCAATATTCTAATTCAAATCTTAGGTATTTATAACCAATATTTTATAAATTTTCTAAACAACAATATATATTATTTGAAAAATATTGCTATGAGGTTTTAAATATAAACCTCATAACCGTCTATGCAAATTTTGTTGAAGACTAATATCCACCCAAGAGAAAAAATGTTCGAGAAATCGGAAAGATTTCTTTTTCTCGTGTGTTTTTATATTACTCAATATTTCAGACTTCTATTACCTATAGTTCCTGTCAAAGCTGATCAGAAACAATTGCAATGGCATTCATTGAGATTATGATATACTCCCTGATAGCCAGTACTTTCTATCAGCTATCGGAACATCAAACTTGTCGATCGATGGAGGCATCCAGCATTATCAAATGTAGCCTTGCGTGTCTATTTTATCCAGACTGTGGGGGCTTCACTTGGAATCCTGATCAGGTATCGTGAATTTTTTTCTACGTTTTAAAATTTACCATCAAGTTTATTTTTTTGAATACTCTGTTATTAGATTATAATTGGGAATGAGAATATTTTCAAACGTGCTTGCTAACATTAAAAATAATATTTCTCTATTCGGATTGTCAGCAGTGTTTCGGTTTCTCAGATTTTTTACGTGGGCCTGAGAGGTCCGGTGTATTATGCTTTCGTGAGACGCGTGCTTTCTTATGACCCGTGCATAATCTCAGACGGAAAGTTGATTGTGGGCGTGGCACTATTTCTTTAAGTACCAAGTGGGTCACAACTGCAAGATGTGATGAGTAGCTCTGTGTGTACCTATTGATCAATAATGTGAAGCATATTTGATTGTGATAGCGGAGTACAACAAACAAATTATTATTATATATAATAATAATGCTATTTTAAATAAACAGATTTTTAATTTGGTTGTGACTGTAAATCAAATTATGTGATCAAGAATTGCTGAATTTATGAGCGAAATAGAAGATCATATTTAGTAGATTCAATGGATAATTTTAATAGTATGCATGAATATTTGAAAAAGAGGAAAATGAAAGATGATACAACTTGGGGAACTGATATCGAAATGCTAGTTTTTGCGAGAATGGTGAAATATGTAATATATAATCCACCACCAAAATCAACTCTGCCTTACATTCATGACCAATAAGTACACACAGAGCTACTTACTAACTTAGCCCTTTTTCTATTATGGCGCACTCGATATTGAACATCAACCCACAATCAACACTACGCATCTAATATATTTGAAATGATCATATCTTTTTTGGAATTGATTAATAAATATCAGATTATTTCAGTATTTACTAAAATATGTTTACAGAACTTTTATCTGGGAGCTTTAGAGAAGATGCAAAATACCACCTATCGATCAGTGAATGATTTCTATCTACCAAATTAAGTACATACAAATTATCAAATCAAATGTATGGTACGCGTCAGGATTTCAGCTTTTAACTCATCAAAATCTCACTTTTTCTGTTGGTACATATAATAATTTCAGTAAAAACGAATATCAATCATTTCGTATTAAAACAATTTGCACGAGATTTGGTTCAAGCGAATGTCATGCGAGCGGAGTTCATTATATTATTTTCATTCATTCTCCATCTATTAAAGCAGACTCCAATGTGTGTCTTGCTTTCTAATCAACGAGGTGTACCTGGGACAGTTACTACGAACATCTACCGAATGACTACTTTAAGAGGGAAGAGACTGATTGAGTTGCCACACAACAACAAAAAAATCAGTTACTTGTGAGATTTAAATCTTTGCGTTGCACAATTGGAACTCTAATTGAATATTAATTATGGATACCTTAATTTATAGAAAATAATCCTATATTTTTCTGCCCACCCTTGAATAGTACCAATTTGAGTAATTGTAAATCTAATTGAGTAACTAACAAGTATACTACAATTTGAGGATAAAAGATCAGGGTCGGACGTGGAGTCACTGTGCATACCCTTTTTATGGGGTATCACTCCACACCTCTTATAATTTTAAAACCACTTTTTTTAGTCTAAATCTGATTGCACTATCATTTCAAGCATCCTCTTTTCTCCCATAAACATAATAACGCATCATTACCCTATTAGTATTTCTAGAGCTAAGTCGAGATGTATGTGGTCATTTTGGTGCTCTCAAAACGATTTGAAAATATTAACATTTACATTATCCCAAATTTTTAATTTCTCAGTTTAAACGGTTTTCCCGGCACAATCATGCGCAGTGGTACCCCAGATAATTTAGAGGTAAAGGGGTATCACTGCACATCATTAATAATTATATTTTTATTTGAATAAATATAAAATTTATGAGGTTTTAGCTCCTAATAAAGGCATAAATATTGAATAAGGTGTTATTTAATTATAATGTTGATTAACAATAAACTTACGATTGTAGTAGCTATGCTACTTGATGTGGGGGGAATTATAATAGGGATTTTAGGTTGGGTGAAGAGGTTATTGAATTGAATATTGTTTAGTAAGAAACGTACGATCGTATTATATTACTTGATCTAAGTAGTTAACTAGTTAGTGAAAATTAAATGTTAAATTTGTTGCAGATTAATTAAATATGTGTTTAAAAAGTATGGGACAAGTAAATTGGGAAAAGGGCATTTAGAAAGGGAAACACTGATATTTAGATGGGAGCAGTGGGAATTTGATTGGGGATGGGGGGGGGGGGGAATAAATGGTGATTTAGATGTTGAAGAAGAGAATTTAGATTGGAAGAGCGGGAGATTTCGATGAGAGGAGAGGGTAATTTAGATGGAAAGAGAGGGATATTTAGATGGGTAAAGAAAGAGGTTAAAATAGAGGGATTAAAATGGGGAGAGGAGTGTTCAATTCATGCAATGTGCAGTAATATCCCTCTATGTACCCAGTAATACCCATATACACTCACTTAAAGTTTTGCACGAAATATTGCAAATAAGTATTTCTTTTATTTAGGTATTATTACGAAACTGGTTGAGAACCATCATCATTCATGATCATATTATTACTAAAAAAAGATTCTCTATTAAATTTTATTTCTGAGTAAATACAGAGTTTGCGGGATTGTGCGCGGTGATATTATATATATTTATATAATATAATTGTATATCCTTTTTGTTTAGAGTTAAGTTATCATTATCTTCTTTATGAATACGATATTGCAAACTGAAATCTTATTTAAAAAATAAATTTATATCAAAAAACGACGAACTGTGCAATACTATTTGACAATATTTTTAAATTGTTAATCATTCTATATCAATAATAAAAAGTAAATAAATGACCAATCGTCTCACCAAGTTTCATGCAACATGATTCAGAACTTTGTGAGTTATCTGGGTTATTAATGACCTTGACCTTGATCTTTGACCGGATCTCTCCCAAAATTCTACCAGTAGGTCACTGAACATTGACCAATCGTTTCTCCAAATTTTCAGGCAATTTGGTTAAAAAACTTTTTCAGTTATTTCGAATAACAATATGATAAAATAGTGAATAAATTCTGGGAAAAATAGAACCTACTGCAAAATTGCGAAGGTAATAACCAATACTCTGGTCGTATTTGTTCATGTTTAAAATTCAGAAATATTTTGTCTTTCAAAAATATCTATTTTAAAATATTACTTCACTATCACAAATCTCAAATAAAATAACTCTCATTACCTTTATTATTATTATTTTACCCGGCATTTATTTATTTATTTATCATCTTGTTATTCGCATAGCTGAAAAAAGTGTTCAAAGAAATTGCTTGAAATTTGGTCAAATGATATTGGTCAATGTCCAGTGAACTTCTGCTTGAATTTTAGGAGCGACCCGGTCAAAGGTCAAGGTCATGGTCATTTATAACTCAAAAAGTATTGAACCATATTAATTGAATGAAACTAGGTGGGACGTTCGGTCAATTTACAGGAACTATTTCGTTAGATTTTGGGAGAAATCGGGTCAAAGGTCAAAGATCAAGGTCAAGGTCATTTATAACTCAATAACTCTAAGTTTTTAACCAAATTGTCTGAAATTTGATGGGACGATTGGTCAATGTCCAGGAACAGTCTGGTTATAAATCACTAACTCAAAAAGTATTGAACCAAATTACATGAAACTTGGTGGGACGATTGGTACCAGTTTATTAGATTTTGAGGGGAATGGGTCAAACCGGCGGCGAAGGTATGCGCTCTACCGAGTGCACGTAATCCAATTTTCTTTGTATTTACAGGAAGTGTGAAAGTATTTGCGCTAACGCAGGTGGTACAATGCTGCCACCACCAACAAACATTCGGGTTAGTATTATTGAACTATATAAACTGAGGCGTAGTTTGAGTTTTTTTATTGAGGCACTGCTCCCAAGTTCAGTTTTTCCGAGCATTAAATTTACTTGTTTAAAATCGTTATTAAATGTACGTTTTTTAGTTAAGATATTATTTGTAATATCCATAGTCATTGGAATGATATATACATATATAAATAGAGAATGGCTTACATATATGTATTAATTATTGAATGTCTTGAAATTAAAATAGCTATTTAATTTAGATACCTTACCAAAAGAAGGTAAATTTTAAAAACATTACTCTCTCTTCTGCAACAGGAGTGGACTATGTACACGATCAGGACCCAAGAGGTCTTGTTCCTCGGATTGGAAGTGGAGTCTGGAGTGGTTACGGACGCGTCTGGGGTGCAGTATCCCGCTACTGACCCAATCTTCAATGACTACTGGAAAGCTGGACATCCAAGGAACGCAAAGAGTTCTGTGTTTCTCAGATTTGGTGAAATGGAATCTGGAAAACTCTCTTGGGATCGAAATGCTGATATAATCTGCTTAGAAAACTGAGATTCTTGTGACTAGTAAAAATAGAATGGAATTATAAGAAAAGAATTGGTGTGAAAAATTCAAGGAAGTAAGATACATAATTATATATTAAATTACAATGAAACAACCAATTAGCATTTGAATTTCTTTGCTCTAACTTGAGATGTCGCTTGTTTGCGAGAACAGTGTCATAACTTCAAAAAATCTGTTTATCAGGAGAGGCATTTTAGTACTCGTAATATACGTACATTTAATGGTATATCGTTAGGACAATTAGCCTTTTTAGCGGTATATTTTTGAGTTTCAATGATGTTTTTTTACCAAAATGATCAGAATTTTATGATTTATATGTCTATATTGAAAACTCTAAAATACATGTTTTGTGTTTATGACGTTGTTGCTGCAAAGAAGCGATACATTGATTATGTGGATTATATAATTTATTCATTAGCAGCTTACAATATTTCACTAAGCACTCAATACTATGTTTATTATATATTACCATATAATGCATATGCACTGAATAATTATTCTATTGCAACGCAATGTAACAACTATAATACTTACATTATATTTATTCACAATATATAAATACCAATTTGCAAGCATTAACATTAATAGGGCATACATAATAATCAAGTCACATAAGAGTATATAACAAAAGTTAGTATCTGTGTTATTCACGGAATGATGTGTGTATGTTATTTCTGAATTTCAAATAGAATTTAGATAAAAAATAATAGAATTAACTATGAATTAGCCAAACATGTTACTTTCTTGTTAATCAAAGTAAAACTAATGAATGCGATCATTATTCTCCCAAACTAATAAATAAATTGTATATCTAATTACTAGAACTGATGGAAACGAATTACCAGTAAGGCGCCAACAGATCTGCTAATGAAAGACTTCCTGTTTAGGAAGCGACCTTTACCTTAGCCTTTGGGTTTGTTCAAGTAATTAGAGTGCATTCATGATATAGAAAGGAATTGATATCGATAAGATTTTTTCCAATTCAAAGTGTTGACAAACTAGACACATTATATTTGGTTTCATACTAAAATTACAGGGACAGACGAATGACATTAAATAATATAGGAGTCTATTTTCGTAACTATTAAAGGGAGTTGATTAATTATCATTTTTTTTTGTATATTAAATTAATCATTACTCTAATACTCAATGCACTAATATTATAATAAATTTTCTATTTTTGTTTGACGATTTTGTTTTTGCAATATATACGGAGATATTATATGGGTGCATAATTATCATGTATGTTCTTCACTGCTATATGAAAGTGCGCGAGTGTGATTATGATACAAACAGTAGGAGATTCAGAGAAAAGCCCCTGATACATCAAATTTGTAAGTCTTATTTATACCTGAGACCAAATATACTGTGATCGAAATTTCCGAGACCGAATTTTTCGCTCAAATCTCATGTTGAATAAATATCAAAAGATGTCAAATTTACTAATGTTACGTATCATTTTTCAACAGTTAATGATGTTATCCGCTTTTAGTAAATAAACTACAAATTTTATTATCATTATTTCAACTTATTGTATTATTGTTATTCAATAACACCATTATAAACTGAGACCGAGTTTACCGAGACCGAATTTTCCAAGACCGTAATTTCCTAGAACCAATTTATTCATGGCCTCTTATAATTAACTTTCTTAGAAGAAGATCCATGAGACCAAATATGAAATCACAGCAGTTATTCTAAAATTATAGCATAATCACACTAATGATAGTCCTCGTGTGCTTAGCTTATTCATTTGTTTTCCCCAGGCTCTACACTAAGAATGTTAACATGAATAATGTAACCATGATATATGTACTGGAATACATTGATATGATATTTCAATAAAATTTCAATATTATTTGCAGATTTTCAATATAATCGTTAAAGGGAGGTGAATGCTGGTAAAATCAAGCATTTACCTATGTGTGTTTGATGGAATAAGCATATTAAATTATGTAATGTTATTTACCAGCGTTTAATTGTTTATTTAAAAATACAAAATATATTCGGTATTTATGTACGAACAAAGTCAAGAAAGGCCAGTAAATTTAAAGGAATGACATGAGAGATATAAAGCTATTTAAAAAAGATGTACCTAGAAATCACACGTTAAACTCATTAGGGTTAATAACAGATAATTCATGTAGATTGGAAGATAGGTATATATAAAAGAATCTGATTTTAGGGAATTTAGAGAAATTGCTATTCAGATTCAGCAACACTTTCAACCATTTTCGATTATAATAAGTGTTTTTTCTTGAAAACAGTTAACAAGAATCTTCATGAGAAACCTAATATTCTAGTATTTCCGTTACAAGGGTAGACACTCTATCACACTGAGCTGTAATTCATTACTTGTGTTGTTTTTAACACGAAAGGTCGACATGTTTTCAATGATTGCTTTTTTCAATGTTTTATTCATTCAAAATTACAGAAAAAGATATTAACGAATTCAATGATTTATAGTATCAAAGGAAGACTGTTAGTAGATAATAATCTTTTCTATCTAGTTGACCGAAACAGTGTCGAGCTATCATTATAATAATGTGATAAATGATAACAAATAACGTAGGAATATTTATACGAAGCAATATATATTATGAATTCTACATCAAACATTCAATTAATTGATTAATGTTGTCAACATATTTGAATATTAATATAAAACTACAATACATTTGACTGATATATAGACTTTATTGACCATATTTCCAACTGTCTGTATTTATTCCACAAATATTATCAACAGATTTGTGGGATATTTTGAGTATTACAAATTTCAATTCTCTCGTGTAAATTCTGAGACTCTGTTCAAAGGCTATACTTATATTGTAACCTAATTTATAATTAGGCTTTCATGAACGTACAGTACACCAATGTGTGTTTAATAGAAAATTGGCATTATTATTTGAGTCAGTCAAAACCTATATTTCTCTGCTCTTGTACTTAATACCTGTATTTATGCTATTGTACCTTAATAATGTCTAACAATTTGTATTCATATATAGTTATTGGTATTACTGAATATATATGTTTATATCTGCAGATTATTCCAAACTAATTTGAAACTACCTATTAATACTTATTAATAATACTTAGCTTAACTTTGTGTGCCTTTATTGAAAAGAATATGAAATACATCGTGTTTTTAATTTTCCATCCCCACCTGACATTAGGCCCCAAAGTTTAATACGATTTGCAGTATCAAACTAGAGGGTATCAAAGGTACGGGATTTTGTTCAAGTAAATTCCGACCACTAGGTTCATAAAATGCTAAAAGTATAAAAGCCTATTGAATCCTACATATATCTCTCGGCACACATCTAAGTATCTTTATTTTGACGGCTCCATTCAATTACCTGGCCGTCACCTCACTTTCTCTGCAAGTTAATCCAAGCGGCTCTCCAAGAGTTTCCACCCCAAATAAAAACTTGGTTCAATATCCACTGAAGGGCGGCTGTTGTGAATGCCAAATGAAGAGCAGGTGGGAGATCAGTTGAAGTTCGTCGTTAAAATGACACAAAAGAAGGAAATTATTCCAGAGGAAGATTAAACCAGCGGTTACTGAGTCGGAAAAATGAGATGAGATTTGGGCTGACCGTGATTGGGATATTAATGAAACTCCTTGCAATCTGTGAGCTCAGAAACTTCGCAAGGAATGTAGCGTGAATGAGTGCAGCGAGAGAATGATTGAAGTGTGAATAACTGCAGTGAGAGAGTGATTGAAGTGTGAATCATTAAAAAGATAGAAAGATTGAAGTGTGAATGAGTGCAGTGATAGTGATTGAAGTGTGAATGAGTGCAGTGATAGTGATTGAAGTGTGAATGAGTGCAGTGAGAGAGTGATTGAAGTGTGAATGAGTGCAGTGAGAAAATGATTGAGATATAGAAGACTGCAGCACCATACTACATTTTATATCTAGTGTATTCGTTCTGAATGAATAATGTATATACATATTTACTTCTGTACATAGTTACTGTAAAGTTACTTACGAACTAAACTACAGAATTGATTTCTCGTTTGTGTTGTTATCATACAATATATTTCACCATTGATGGTTGGATAAGAGTTGGTGAATTGATCGACATGAAAACTGTATTCCTAAGATTAGGCTTATTTCAAAATTATGTTGCTAACCGTGAGCAGACATAATTGCCTGCATGAACAAAATGCCCATGAACAAAAAGCCTGCAAAAAATGACTAACGGAAAAAATACCTAACGGACAAAATGCCTAACGGAAAAAAAATGCCAAACGTACAACATGCCTAACGGATAAGATGAATAGTGAACAAAAGTCTAATGGACAAAATGTCAAATTGCCTAAAATGCATTATAAACTTATTTCCAGTACGGGAATATTGGACAAAGATTCATAATTTCTAATTAAGGAGATCGAGTGGAATCGAAAATCTTTGTCTCAGGAGAGTTTACTAAATCACTTCTCCTTTGAATATGAACATTTGGAATTCAGTGTGCTTAGTCTAAGCACTGTATTATCTTTTGTAAGTGTTTTCTCTATTTCTACTTTTATATACTAGTGGGGGACTTAATAGTGAATTCTGGTAATGAAAATAGAGATGCGAAGTAGCTTTGAATTTTTTTTTATTCAAACTTTAATTTATTTCATATCAGTGATACTGAAAGAATCATAAATATCAAATGAAACAATAGTTATAAAATAATAATCATAATAATATTTTTTTATTTATGATCAAAAATGTAAGAGTATCTGATAACTGAAAACATCATAGATACTGACAAATATTTATGCTAATGAAAATCAATTTATTTATTTACAATTGAAATTATATTAACTTCGATAACATTGAAATTATTACTTATTATAGGACTGAACTGAACAGGATAAAGAGGTCTTAAGCCCGTTTTATAGGGTGGGTTGAAGGCATGGAGTAATAATATATACTAGAGAGAGCTAGTTGTACAGGCAGGACACTTTAAACCTTATTTTGTTTCAGTCATAGAGTCATGATAAACTACTCTAGAGAGAGGAAGTGTTGCAGCGATTGCAGGTCGTTAAGAAGACTATGTATAACCGTATTTTGTTTCAATTATATAATTTCTCCATTGAACTGACGCCAGATTGCCAGTCACGTGAAGACAAAATAAGGATTAGAGCGTCACGCACAAGACGCGATATTATTTTGCTGACTGACTCACCACTTGGTTGAAGGCCAAGAGAACCCGGACTTTCCTGGATTCTGGTTGTACAAATGCCTTGCACAATTTACAGTAGCGGCAATATTAAAGCTGGATTTATATTTGAATTCGTGCCTTTATCGCTGAATATCATAATCGTGAATTTAAAGTGGCCTTCTCTAACATCCCTTCATTGATTATGTTAAATTGAAGATATTAAAGATTTATATTTCTGAGCTATAAAGTTTGAGTTATATAAAGTTAAAGATATATTAAGTTAAAGTTATATAAGGGAAAAGTTATATAAAGTTAAAGTTATATTTCTGAGTTGTAAAGCTATAGTTTTTCAGCGTATTATTAATTGATTAAATACTTTAGGTAGGTCGATTGTTCAAACGATTCTGGAGAGGAATATGCTCGTACTAAA
Organism: Caprella mutica; assembly: GCA_947561585.1. NCBI lineage: Eukaryota > Metazoa > Arthropoda > Malacostraca > Amphipoda > Caprellidae > Caprella > Caprella mutica. Next base: position 16,938 of record CANNZV010005343.1, read on the forward strand.
CTCTGTCCTGAAGTGAATATTTTAGGCATGATTTTAGTCATACTTTCTTTTCACTCATATTTTCATTGATTAATCCATATGATCTAAAATTGATTCATTAATTTTAAAATAAATATTATCCTTTTAATTATTTCAATAATTCTTCATAATACTTAATTAGATTTTTTAATTCAATCTTTTATTTTTTTTAATAATTTAGTATTTTAATAATTTAATATATAATTTTTCTTATATACATAATTTAACTTTCTTTATTATGGTAATATGTTTGTTCTATCCTAACATTTTTATATGCAATATTTATTATTTATTCAAATAAACTGAAAATGGTTCAGTAATTTATTCTTATAATATTTAAGATATAATCATGTTCTATCCTAAATATTTTTTTGGCAATTTTTATAAACTTTTATGTATGTTATATTCACATTATTATATTATCAAATATTCACATTTATTGTCTCCTCATTGACATGTAGTTCCACAGACATTCTTTGCAGACAATTTAATATAATAATATATTGAAATGTAAAATACATATGTATATTTCTCATGCTTTTTTATATATATCATGAATAATATATTACTGTTGCTTCATTTCGGTGGCACATAACAAGCATAATCGTTAGCAACATTTTTATAAATCTTTATATAAATCTGAAATTTATGAATAAACTACTATGCGATTCCCAGGGATATATTTGCTTCGTTACGTTAGTTCAGATTATTTTGACTAATAAAATATGGTAAGTTTCTTTGATCTTTTTCAAGTTAGAATGTAAATTATATAAATTATAAGAAAGAAAGGCTTATATTGTATCATCATTAACTGTGGTAAATCTTTCAATTGAAATCATATCAATTTTCAATTGGTAAAAAATAATGAAAATTCACACTCCTACCTAAATAATGCATTATTAAATATATAAAATGTCATAATGATACCTGCCGGTTACTTAAATTCATAAATACACCCCTAAATTGAGCTGTAAAAACGATCAGATAAAAGTTGCAATGTCAAATTTTCAACTTCTCAGTTTTAATGGTTTTCCTGCCAAAATCGTGCGCACTAATACCCCAGATAATTCAGAGGTAGAGTGGTATCACTAAGCATCATTAATAACCATATTTGTAAAAGCGGTACACACAGATTGGTCACGTGAGTAGTGGATTTTCATCTGAAATTGAAATCTTCATAAATTCGAATGAAATGGCTGAAGCGATTTTATTGGTTCATTTTTATTTGATGTTTTTTTTTCCGGATCTTTTCCGGTTTTCCAGATATTTCAGGTTCCAGATTTTTGTTTTTGTTGATGTTTTATTTCCGTTTTTTTTCAATTTCTTTCGATTTTTTATTTTCTTTTAAATTTTGTTTATTTTTCTTCATATTTCGGTTTTCAAATTTTACATTCCTCTATAAATTCGGTTTCCTTTTATTATGTTTAGTTTTCAGGATTTAAAAGTTTTTTCGATTATCCGCTTTTCCTGTTTTCTGTTTTTTATGGGCACCGATCTTGGGTTTTTGAAAATATTTTTATTAATGAAGCTAAGGTTCTGAAACTTAGTACCCTTATATAAAATTGAATTCTCTATCGTTTTTATTCATGGAATTTTTCGATTAGACCCATATAAAATAAGTTATTCGAATTTGGAACCGTTTCCAAAAAAGCGTAAGGTTTCTACAATTTTAAAGCTACGGCATTGGTTTTTTTTTGCATTCGATTCTCTACGGAGTTTTCTACAACTGTCAATTCTTGATTTATGATTTTCGAATTGGTTTTCGAAATATTACTTTTTCTTGAAAAACAAAAAAACAAAATTTTATTTCGAAATTTTATTTCGAAAAATAATTTGAAAAAAAAAACAGGATAGACAGTTGTAGAAAATTTCTTGGATAATCGAATGTAAGAAGCCCCAATGACGTAGCTTCAAAATTGTAAGAGCCTTAGGCTTTTGAATACCAAAATTTGTCCATTTTCAGTTGTGTCAGAATTCAAGCATTCAAAGTTGCTGTGTTTGATAGCTACGCTCTGATACGTAGCTTCATTTCCGTGTGAGATGTGGATTGCAACTGATGCATTTTGTAGCCAAAACATTTGTGTGTGTTCTGAGGACCGCAAACTATACCAGATATGGCACAAGGAATAATTATTACGAATTATCATAGGCTGGTTGGGCGTATAGTGCCGCCCCAATCATCGCCTTGCTCCCATCTCTTTCTCTCTCCCCCAAATTGGATTAAAGTGACCCTAGAGCTCTGATATTTCACCCTAACAGCTAAAAGAGTACTAGGTAGCTACTTTCGAAATAAAATTAAAATGATAAAATTATGAGAATTTCCAAGTACCTACGGTTGCGGTGCTTATCGATTTTTCGTATTTTTCAATTTTCCAGATATTTTATTTTTTAATAAAACATTTAATATAATTTTTTTCAGAATATTGATTCAGTTCAAAACTTGAAAATAATCAAATTTCCTCAAAATAATTCAATTAATTATTTTCTAATTATTTCTCATATTCATCAATTTTTTGGGGTTTGGGTTTTTAAAGTTTTTTTATGAAGAACGAATTATAGTTAATTATTATTTTTTGTGTTTAAAAAATAGTTAGGATTTAATTTAAAATTTTTGGTGAGAGTTTTTTTAATTATTTTTAGTTTTTGCAAAATTTAGGTTTCTTTCAGATTTATTTCAACTTTTCAGTTATTTTTTAAAATTTTGGATTGTAGTGAGAATTATTTTGAGTTTATGGGAAATTTTGGGTTTTCTAAAAATTTCGAGTTTTTAGAAAATTTAGATTTCGTGCAAAAATGTTGATTTTTCTTGAAAAATTGAGTTATAGAAGAATTGGTAGTTTTTGGAAAATTTTGTTTTTGGAATTTTTTTAGTTAGTTTTGGTCAGTTTTAGTTAGTTTTAGTTAGTTTTTACATAAATACCAAATATATTTTTGTATTTAAAAGTTAAAAATATTGACATATTTGTGTATATCAGCGTAAATCACGTAAATTGGGTAATTAATTGTTCTGTGGTGCCGTGGACCACCGTAGAAATACAGTTTGGTTACCCAATAAGCACAAATTTGTCATCGTTTTCATGGAGTACACAACACGATCTGTGATTGGTTCACACTCCACCCAATCACACTCTGCTCTCTCAGTTGCCAATGTCTTATATACCTATGCATTTATTTTTCCTTATATGTTCAATATTTTTACTTGAAATTTGGAACGTATTAGTTTAGAACTGTGTTTCCCAACCTTTTTTTTAAAGCGACCCCAATCATGCACCTCAAGCCATAGCCGCGACCCCACCATGCTGTGTTCCATCTGATGGGTCATTTATAAATTGCGAATTGGGATAACTTAAATTGCTTAAAATCGCATTAATAAGTATTCGCCATATTGTATATTAAGAATTGATTATTATCACCCTTTAAAAATTTGCTCTGATCTTTAACCATCTTTTATCCTGAAAAATGTTTATTAACTCGAGAAGAAATGAATCATCCTGCAGTTTGTCAAAACACCGTATCCTTCAATTGTACGTCTGGAATTCATGCTTCACTTCATTATCAGTGGAAGGATGGCTAAATCTTACCACCTGGAAATGTTCACAAGACTTTATGATCTTTTCAATAAGTCTGGTTCCACCAACGAAAAAAGAAATTGGAAACAAAACAAAACATAACAAAAGCAGTGATTTAGGAATGGAAGAGTTTCTTTGAAGAAACCCTCAGTTGCTCTCTCAGAAAAGTTTCTCATCATATTTCACACACCAAAATAACGTTGTGGAGGATCGACAGATATAAACTTCGTTTCCGTTGTTATCATTACTCTTCAGTTCAAGTGTTCAACCATTAACTTATTTCCACAAAACACAGAGAAAGCAGTTTTGTCAGTGGATTCTGCAGAAGCCATCCAACATTGTTGATAGAATCGTTTGGAGTGAAAGTTTGGACTGATGAGTAGTTCTTTCGCCTCCATAAAAAACAACTTCGAAAAAAACGAAAGAGTGTGAACAAATGAAAATCCTCGAAATATCTGCAAACAAATGATATGTAGCTATATATGGTGTTCAGGTTATGATCCTCGTTACCGTTGTTAATGGAATGGTTCCAGTCGCTCATGGATTCCTTTACGATAATGGCAACTTATCATCTGTTATTTGTGTTTCACACCTCAGATTATTCCAGGACATTATTTGGCTCAGCCTGCACAATTTTAAAACTCGTTCTTCACTTTGGTGGATGCTAGACGGTGCTCCACCACATTGCACAAATGCAGCTCTAAAATTTCTCAATGAAAAGTTTCTAGGTTGAGTAATTTGCAGAAGTATGGAAATCCCTGGCCAGCACACAGTCCAGATCTCAACCCTTTTTGACTTTCTCTTCAGGGCTGCTACAAAATTTCGAGTTTATAAGGAAAACTCAAATTCCCTTGAGCCTCTTATACAATGTGTTCAAAGCTTCGCTAAGAGATATAACCAGGAAAATTTCAAGAGCATGTTTCGTTCAGTTTTTAGGCTGGAGGGGTCGCTTTCAACAACAGTTACTTTTGAAAGGTATCAGGAAATATGCCTCATACGATATATGATAAAAAGTATCAATAATCATATAAATACATTTTTTCCCTTATAGAGATACATCTATAATGGCATATGATGCATTTTAAGTTCTCCCAATTCACAATTTAAAAATGGTGTTTCTGATGGAACATAGTGTCCACTGTACACTCCTGGTTCTGCCATATTATTGAATTTTCATTTGGATACTTTGGCGACCCCATTAAAAGAGCTTGGCGACCCCAGGGTTGGGAAACTTGAGTATATTTATTTATTTTATTTATTTATTTTCACAAAAATGTTCCCTTCCAATTAGAATATACAACAATATTAATACAATAATATTTTGATACAATAATACTAAACTATCACTATTACAGAGAGACATTCTTACATGTGTTTTTTTTAGCACTTAGTCAAACCTTCCCTTTCATTCTGATAGTCAAACTCATTAGGGTTAAGTCTTACCATTTCAATATTGACATTTTAATTTGAAGGTTTAAAATTCAATACTATATCATTGAAATTTTATTATTGAAATTTTAGTTTCAATGTATTTAATAGTGTACTTCCCAGTAAAATTAAAGGGTTATCAATAGTAAAAGGAAAAAATCAAATATATTAAAAATATATATAGCAAAAGAATATATTTAAATTTTTTTTAGAAAATTAATGTGGAAAAAATTATGTTGAAAAAATTGGCTAAAAAATTTATTTAGACAAAATATATGTAACAAAATTGTGAAAAACATTCTGTGAAAATATTGAGTCAAAAAAATTTGAGTCAAAAAATTAGAGCGTGACATATTATTTGCAACCAACAAACCAACCAACAGACAAAAACACACTTAAGGTGATTTTTTTTAAGCTACTTACTTCAGTATTTTAGCTCAAGCATTTTTTTAAATATATCAGATTCTCATGTAAGTTTTAATGCAAAGAAATTCATTTATAAATAAGTATTGAAATCAATCATGGTGGTTCACGCTCAAACTCTTTTATACTGATTACAATGTAATCAACTTTAAGAATTAAACTTGGCAATCATGAATCTTTTCAAATATTTCTGATAGTACATCATCACAGTGACTCTTTTCTCTGATAGTACATCATCACAGTGACTCTTTTCTCTGATAGTACATCATCACATTGACTCTTTTCTCTGATAGTACATCATCACATTGACTCTTTTCTCTGATAGTACATCATCACATTGACTCTTTTCTCTGTTGGACATCATCACAGTGACTCTTTTCTCTGATAGTACATCATCACAGTGACTCTTTTCTCTGATAGTACATCATCACAGTGACTTTTTTATCTGATAGTACATCATCACAGTAACTCTTTTCTCTGATAGTACATCATCACAGTGACTCTTTTTTCTGTTGGACATCATCACAGTGACTCTTTTCTACGATAGTACATCATCACAGTGACTCTTTTCTCTGATAGTACATCATCACAGTGACTTTTTTATCTGATAGTACATCATCACAGTAACTCTTTTCTCTGATAGTACATCATCACAGTGACTCTTTTCTCTGATAGTACATCATCACAGTGACTCTTTTCTCTGATAGTACATCATCACAGTGACTTTTTTATCTGATAGTACATCATCACAGTAACTCTTTTCTCTGATAGTACATCATCAAATTGACTCTTTTCTCTGTTGGACATCATCACAGTGACTCTTTTCTACGATAGTACATCATCACAGTGACTCTTTTCTCTGATAGTACATCATCACAGTGACTTTTTTATCTGATAGTACATCATCACAGTAACTCTTTTCTCTGATAGTACATCATCACAGTGACTCTTTTCTCTGATAGTACATCATCACAGTGACTCTTTTCTCTGATAGTACATCATCACAGTGACTCTTTTCTCTGTTGGACATCATCACAGTGACTCTTTTCTCTGATAGTACATCATCACAGTGACTCTTTTCTCTGATAGTACATCATCACATTGACTCTTTTCTCTGTTGGACATCATCACAGTGACTCTTTTCTCTGATAGTACATCATCACAGTGACTCTTTTCTCTGATAGTACATCATCACAGTGACTCTTTTCTCTGTTGGACATCATCACAGTGACTCTTTTCTCTGATAGTACATCATCACAGTGACTCTTTTCTCTGATAGTACATCATCACATTGACTCTTTTCTCTGTTGGACATCATCACAGTGAATCTCTCCTCTGATAGTACATCATCACAGTGACTCTTTTCTCTGATAGTACATCATCACATTGACTCTTTTCTCTGTTGGACATCATCACAGTGACTCTTTTCTCTGATAGTACATCATCACAGTGACTCTTTTCTCTGATAGTACATCATTGCAGAGACTCTTTTCTCCGATATTACATTATCACAGAGACTCTTTTCTCCGATAGTACATCATCACAGACTCTTTTCTCTGATAGTACATCACTACAAAGACTCTTTTCTCTGATAGTACATCATCACAAAGACTCTTTTCTCTGATAGTACATCATCACAGTGAGTCTTTTCTCTGATAGTACATCATCACAGTAACTCTTTTCTCTGATAGTACATCATCACAATGACTCTTTTCTCTGATAGTACATCATCACATTGACTCTTTTCTCTGATAGTACATCATCACAGGGACTCTTTTTTATGATAGTACATCATCACAGTGACTCTTTTCTCTGATAGTACACCATCACATTGACTCTTTTCTCTGATAGTACATCATCACAGTGACTCTTTTCTCTGTTGGACATCATCACAGTGACTCTTTTCTCTGAAAGTACATCATCACAGTGACTCTTTTCTCTGATAGTACATCATCGCAGAGACTCTTTTCTCCGATATTACATTATCACAGAGACTCTTTTCTCCGATAGTACATCATCACAGACTCTTTTCTCTGATAGTACATCACCACAAAGACTCTTTTCTCTGATAGTACATCATTACAAAGACTCTTTTCTCTGATAGTACATCATCACAGTGACTCTTTTCTCTGATAGTACATCATCACAGTAACTCTTTTCTCTGATAGTACATCATCACAATGACTCTTTTCTCTGATAGTACATCATCACATTGACTCTTTTCTCTGATAGTACATCATCACAGTGACTCTTTTTTATGATAGTACATCATCACAGTGACTCTTTTCTCTGATAGTACATCATCACAGTGACTCTTTTCTCTGATAGTACACCATCACAGTGAATCTTTTTTTCTGATAGTACATCATCACAGTGAATCTTTTCTCTGATAGTACATAATCACAGTGAATCTTTTCTCTGATAGTACATCATCACAGTGACTCTTTTTTATGATAGTACATCATCACAGTGACTCTTTTCTCTGATACTACACCATCACAGTGAATCTTTTTTTCTTATAGTACATCATCACAGTGACTCTTTTCTCTGATAGTACATCATCACAGGGACTCTTTTTTATGATAGTACATCATCACAGTGACTCTTTTCTCCGATAGTACATCATCACAGTGACTCTTTTCTCCGATAGTACATCATCACAGAGACTCTTTTTTCTGATAGTACATCATCACAGAGACTCTTTTCTCCGATATTACATCATCACAGAGACTCTTTTCTCCGATAGTACATCATCACAGTGACTCTTTTCTCTGATAGTATATCATCACAGAGACTCTTTTCTCTGATAGTACATCATCACAGTGACTCTTTTCTTTGATAGTACATCATTACAGTAACTCTTTTCTCTGATAGTACATCATCACAGTGACTCTTTTCTTTGATAGTACATCATTACAGTAACTCTTTTCTCTGATAGTACATCATCACAATGACTCTTTTCTCTGATAGTACATCATCACAGTGACTCTTTTCTCTGATAGTACATCATCACAGTGACTCTTTTCTCTGATAGTACATCATCACAGTGACTCTTTTCTATGATAGTACATCATCACAGTGACTCTTTCCTCTGATAGTACATCATCACAGTGACTCTTTCCTCTGATAGTACATCATCACAGTGACTCTTTTCTCTGATAGTACTCTTCCTGGAATATTTTCTCCTTTCTTTTAATTTACGTAGTGTGGAGCATAACCAGAAGGTACCAGTCTACTCCACATGAATTATGGTGCTAGAGTTATAATAAATAGAGGCATGTGTCGTAGTTTGTTTACGTTAAGGCGTATCAACGGCGTGGCTTTAGCTACAGAATTACGGAGCTATGAGGATTATGGAGCTACGGGAATTACGGAGCTATGGGAATTACGGAGCTATGAGGATTATGGAGCTACGGGAATTACGGAGCTATGGGAATTACGGAGCTATGGGAATTACGGAGCTATGTGAATTATGGAGCTATGGGAATTACGGAGCTATGAGGATTATGGAGCTACGGGAATTATGGAGCTACGGGAATTACGGAGCTACGGGAATTATGGAGCTATGGGAATTACGGAGCTATGAGAATTACGGAGCTACGGGAATTACGGAGCTATGGGAATTACGGAGCTATGGGAATTACAGAGCTATAAGGATTATGGAGCTACGGGAATTACGGAGCTATGGGAATTACGGAGCTATGGGAATTACGGAGCTATGGGAATTACGGAGCTATGGGAATTACGGAGCTATGGGAATTACGGAGCTATGAGGATTATGGAGCTACGGGAATTACGGAGGTACGGGAATTACGGAGCTATGGGAATTACGGAGCTATGGGAATTACGGAGCTATGGGAATTACGGAGCTATGGGAATTACGGAGCTATGAGGATTATGGAGCTACGGGAATTACGGAGCTACGGGAATTACGGAGCTATGGGAATTACGGAGCTATGGGAATTACGGAGCTATGGGAATTACGGAGCTATGGGAATTACGGAGCTATGAGAATTACGGAGCTATGAGGATTATGGAGCTACGGGAATTACGGAGCTATGGGAATTACGGAGCAATGGGAATACGGAGCTATGGGAATTACGGAGCTAAGGGAATTACGGAGCTATGGGAATTACGGAGCTATGAGAATTACGGAGCTATGGGAGTTACGGAGCTATGGGAATTATGGAGCTAAGGGAATTACGGAGCTATGAGAATTACGGAGCTACGGGAATTACGGAGCTATGGGAATTACGGAGCTACGGGAATTACGGAGCTATAGGAGTTACGGAGCTATGAGAATTACGGAGCTACGGGAATTACGGAGCCATGTGAATTACGGAATAAGAACATTGACCAGGCGTGGAGACTGTACATCATCTACCTCACTGCCTTTTAGTGGGTAAATAACTAATGATGTCATTGAAGGAAAGTTTTATTTCGTCTGTTGGAGTAATTGTTTGTATTACTATTTTTTGTATATTGGTGCCTGGTCAATACTTCAGACCTTTTCATTATTCAACTAAATATGGTAGATTCTTTTGATATCTGCAGGTATCATTGATACCAATTACATTAATAAAAGTTAAAAAATAATCATAAAAACATTTATTTTATGTGACCGAAAAGGTGGAACCGTCCAATAACACAAAAATTACCCTAACGTATATATTTCTGAAACATTAATCGATTGTTACTTACGCAGAAGGCGGGAAGGTCATATTTTAGCGGTGGTATATTTATTTATCATCTTGTTATTCGCATAACTGAAAAAGTGTTCAACTAAATTGCCTGAAATTTGGTGAAACGATTGATCCATGTCCAGTGACCTGCTGGTAGAATTTTGGGAGTGACATGGTCAAAGGGCATGGTCATTCATAACTCAAAAAGTATTGAACCATATTGCATGAAACTTGGTGGGACGATTGGTCAATATGCAGGAACCATTTTGTTAGATTTTGGGAGTGATCGGAAGGTCAAGGCCATTTATAACTCAATAACTCCAAAAGTGTTCAACCAAATTGTCTGAAATTTGATGGTACAATTGATCAATGTCCAGGAACCATCTGGTAGAATTTTGGGAGCGATCCGGTCAAGATCAAGGTCATTTATAATTGAATAACTCAAAAAGTGTTGTACCATATTGCATGAAACTTGGTGGGACGATTGGTTATTATCCAGTTAGCAGTTTATTAAATTTTAGGAGAGAACGGGACAAAGTGGTGGCGAAGGTATGCGCTCTACCAAGTGCACATAATATAGTCATTCCATGTGAAAAAGTTTGATTCCAATCCCTTTATTATTACATCTTAGATAAATAACTCATAACAGATCAGCCTGCACAACCTATATATTTCGTTTTTACATTTATTCAAAGAATGTAGCCAAATTTTATACTTTTTTTCTCTTTGTTTTGTAATATTACAAAATTATCACACTACGGTAAATTCCAATTCTTTACTTATATGGAAATAACATAATACAAGATAGAATATGTGTTTCTATTATCCATGAAAGATAAAGGCATAACTACTTATAGAAACTAGTCAATTAAAGCATTCATTGTAAACAAAGATATTATGCTACAATAAGATACACCAAAGATATTATACTACAATAAGATACACCAAAGATATTATACTACAATAAGATACACCAAAGATATTATACTACAATAAGATACACCAAAGATATTATACTACAATAAGATACACCAAAGATATTATACTACAATAAGATACACCAAAGATATTATACTACAATAAGATACACCAAAGATATTATACTACAATAAGATACACCAAAGATATTATACTACAATAAGATACACCAAAGATATTATACTACAATAAGATACACCAAAGATATTATACTACAATAAGATACACCAAAGATATTATACT
>CANNZV010005344.1:23-28249 GCA_947561585.1 Caprella mutica
ATTATAGTTAAGATATTATAGTTTCTTTTATTACTTGTAGGGGTGGGAAATTATTTCACAAAGAAAACAATTCAAAACAATATTTTTTTGAATTGTTATTTTTTTTTTTTTTTAAGAAAATAATTTTTGAATGAACTACATGGTATTGAATTATCAGGTTGATATCCAATATACTCAGATTGTGATCAAATATAGTGGTACATAATGAAAATTTACTAACTAAATAGAATTAATAGTTGATATTACACAAATCCAAAATGGAAAATCTCGAAAAATAATTGTAATTATACAGAAAAAGTTATAAATGTAACGGAAAAATTGAACTAGCCTACTTTTTATAAGATAAGGATCAAACAGTTATTCTTAATCTTTAATCAAACAGTTATTCTTAATCTTTAATCAGACAGTTATTCTTAATTTTTAATCAAACAGTTATTCTTAATCTTTAATCAAACAGTTATTCTTAATCTTTAATCAAACAGTTATTCTTAATCTTTAATCAAACAGTTATTTTTAATCTTTAATCAAACAGTTATTCTTAATCTTTAATCATACAGTTATTCTTAATCTTTAATTAAACAGTTATTCTTAATCTTTAATTAAACAGTTATTCTTAATCTTTAATTAAACAGTTATTCTTAATCTTTAATCAAACAGTTATTCTTAATCTTTAATTAAACAGTTATTCTTAATCTTTAATCAAACAGTTATTCTTAATCTTTAATCAAACAGTTATTCTTAATCTTTAATCAAACAGTTATTTTTAATCTTTGATCGAACAGTTATTCTTAATCTTTAATCAAACAGTTATTTTTAATCTTTAATCAGACAGTTATTCTTCATCTTTAATCAAACAGTTATTTTTAATCTTTAATGAAACAGTTATTCTTGATCTTTAATCAAGCGGTTATTCTTAATCTATAATCAAACAGTTATTCTTAATCATTAATCAAACAGTTATTCTTAATCTTTAATCAAACAGTTATTCCTAATCTTTAATCAAACAGTTATTCTTAATCATTAATCAAACAGTTATTCTTAATCTTTAATCAAACAGTTATTCTTAATCTTTAATCGAACAGTTATTCTTAATCTTCAATCAAACAGTAATTATTCTTCATCTTTAATCAAACAGTTATTTTTAATCTTTAATCAAACAGGTATTCTTATTCTTTAATCAAACAGTTATTCTTAATCTTTAATCAAACAGTTATTCTTAATCTTTAATTAAACAGTTATTCTTAATCTTTAATCAAACAGTTATTCTTAATCTTTAATTAAGCAGTTATTCTTAATCCTTAATCAAACAGTTATTCTTAATCTTTAATCAAACAGTTATTCTTAATCTTTAATCAAACAGTTATTTTTAATCTTTAATCAAACAGTTATTTTAATTCTTTAATCCAACAGTTATTTTTAGTCTTTAATCAAACAGTTATTCTTAATCTTTAATCGTACAGTTATTCTTAATCTTTAATCAAACAGTTATTCTTAGTCTTTAATCATACAGTTATTCTTAATCTTTAATTGAACAGTTTTTCTTAATCTTTAATTAAACAGTTATTCTTAATCTTTAATTAAACAGTTATTCTTAATCTTTAATCAAACAGTTATTCTTAATCTTTAATCAAACAGTTATTCTTAATCTTTAATCAAACAGTTATTTTTAATCTTTAATCAAACAGTTATTTTTAATCTTTAATCAAACAGTTATTTTTAGTTTTTAATCAAACAGTTATTCTTAATCTTTAATTAAACAGTTATTCTTAATCTTTAATTAAACTGTTATTCTTAATATTTGATTAAACAGTTATTCTTAATCTTTAATCATACAGTTATTCTTAATCTTTAATCAAACAGTTATTCTTATTCTTTAATCATATCATACAGTTATTCTTAATCTTTAATCAAACAGTTATTCTTATTCTTTAATCATACAGTTATTCTTAATCTTTAATTAAACAGTTATTCTTAATCTTTAATCAAACAGTTATTCTTAATCTTTAATTAAACAGTTATTCTTAATCTTTAATCAAACAGTTATTCTTAATCTTTAATCAGACAGTTATTCTTAATCTTTAATCAAACAGTTATTCTTAATCTTTAATCAAACAGTTATTCTTAATCTTTAATCAAACAGTTATTCTTAATCTTTAATCAAACAGTTATTTTTAATCTTTAATCAAACAGTTATTCTTAATCTTTAATCATACAGTTATTCTTAATCTTTAATTAAACAGTTATTCTTAATCTTTAATTAAACAGTTATTCTTAATCTTTAATTAAACAGTTATTCTTAATCTTTAATCAAACAGTTATTCTTAATCTTTAATTAAACAGTTATTCTTAATCTTTAATCAAACAGTTATTCTTAATCTTTAATCAAACAGTTATTCTTAATCTTTAATCAAACAGTTATTTTTAATCTTTGATCGAACAGTTATTCTTAATCTTTAATCAAACAGTTATTTTTAATCTTTAATCAAACAGTTATTCTTCATCTTTAATCAAACAGTTATTTTTAATCTTTAATGAAACAGTTATTCTTGATCTTTAATCAAGCGGTTATTCTTAATCTATAATCAAACAGTTATTCTTAATCATTAATCAAACAGTTATTCTTAATCTTTAATCAAACAGTTATTCCTAATCTTTAATCAAACAGTTATTCTTAATCATTAATCAAACAGTTATTCTTAATCTTTAATCAAACAGTTATTCTTAATCTTTAATCGAACAGTTATTCTTAATCTTCAATCAAACAGTAATTATTCTTCATCTTTAATCAAACAGTTATTTTTAATCTTTAATCAAACAGGTATTCTTATTCTTTAATCAAACAGTTATTCTTAATCTTTAATCAAACAGTTATTCTTAATCTTTAATTAAACAGTTATTCTTAATCTTTAATCAAACAGTTATTCTTAATCTTTAATTAAGCAGTTATTCTTAATCCTTAATCAAACAGTTATTCTTAATCTTTAATCAAACAGTTATTCTTAATCTTTAATCAAACAGTTATTTTTAATCTTTAATCAAACAGTTATTTTAATTCTTTAATCCAACAGTTATTTTTAGTCTTTAATCAAACAGTTATTCTTAATCTTTAATCGTACAGTTATTCTTAATCTTTAATCAAACAGTTATTCTTAGTCTTTAATCATACAGTTATTCTTAATCTTTAATTGAACAGTTTTTCTTAATCTTTAATTAAACAGTTATTCTTAATCTTTAATTAAACAGTTATTCTTAATCTTTAATCAAACAGTTATTCTTAATCTTTAATCAAACAGTTATTCTTAATCTTTAATCAAACAGTTATTTTTAATCTTTAATCAAACAGTTATTTTTAATCTTTAATCAAACAGTTATTTTTAGTTTTTAATCAAACAGTTATTCTTAATCTTTAATTAAACAGTTATTCTTAATCTTTAATTAAACTGTTATTCTTAATATTTAATTAAACAGTTATTCTTAATCTTTAATCATACAGTTATTCTTAATCTTTAATCAAACAGTTATTCTTATTCTTTAATCATATCATACAGTTATTCTTAATCTTTAATCAAACAGTTATTCTTATTCTTTAATCATACAGTTATTCTTAATCTTTAATTAAACAGTTATTCTTAATCTTTAATCAAACAGTTATTCTTAATCTTTAATCAAACAGTTATTCCTAATCTTTAATCAAACAGTTATTTTTAATCTTTAATCAAACAGTTATTTTTAATCTTTAATCAAACAGTTATTTTTAGTTTTTAATCAAACAGTTATTCTTAATCTTTAATTAAACAGTTATTCTTAATCTTTAATTAAACAGTTATTCTTAATATTTAATTAAACAGTTATTCTTAATCTTTAATCATACAGTTATTCTTAATCTTTAATCAAACAGTTATTCTTATTCTTTAATCATACAGTTATTCTTAATCTTTAATCAAACAGTTATTCTTATTCTTTAATCATACAGTTATTCTTAATCTTTAATCAAACAGTTATTCTTATTCTTTAATCATACAGTTATTCTTAATCTTTAATCAAACAGTTATTCTTATTCTTTAATCATACAGTTATTCTTAATCTTTAATCATAACGGTAGATTTAACAACCTATAATCAATTTCGAGGGCAGCAATTGTGTAATTTTATCTCGTTCGCCCCCAGTTAACATATTGTACATGTAACAAAAGAAAACACACAACTATACTACTTTGTGATCCCAATCGATATAAACTGTAAAAAAATAAAAATTATCCTTCATGTCGAATACAATCATTTGATAGATGATCACTCGTTATTTATTGATGACTAGTATGAACCACGTAACTGTACTGCTCTCATTCGACCTTTATCACTGAAGGGATCAAACGCAACGGCCATGTTTATCTCTGAAGGCAAATAAAAAAAATTAACTATCAAACAATTTCGGCCGGCAACCAATCCTAAAAATAGCTGACCACTCATTCTCACTCATCCCAGAGGCAAAGTATAATCTATTTCATTGTAAGTGTATGTCATAGCAGTTCTGTGTTATTTGAATAGTTATAGAATATGAGATAGAAAGGTTCAATTTGCTACACATTAATACTGACGTAGTACAAGTCTACAACAATGAGTAAATTGTATGTTTATCCTCTGAATCACAAGAACAGTCTTTTACCGCTATCAAAATTAGTAATATATGTACAAAACGGTCCAACTTCAATTTGTACCAATTGGTAACCTATAATTCATAGGAACACATTGAAGATATTTATATATCGGCTAAGGGCGCTAGAAAATATGTTGCGTGTTACAGTACATGTTTTTTTTTTTTGAATGTAACACTTATTGATAGAAAACCCTTTACAACATGGTGACACATTTCATCACTAAGAACTTTAGTTTAAACTTTAAATGATCACAGAAAATAAAAATAATTAAACGTTGCAAATTAAATAATTAATGATCTAATTTATATATACAGTCAAGGTCGCCAGAAATGTCAATACACTAGGTTCACGGCAAAGGTGATCTTTTGGAAGGATTATAATTGAAACGTAGTTTTCCTATCTATTAACAGTAAAAAGAGTGAAATTTTTAATTAGTTTAAGATAATGAAATAGAAACGGGTGAAAATAAGGTTCGAATAATTTACAGTTAAAGGCTAAATAGTTGAGGTACTAGAAATTGTTAAGGATTATGACGATATTGTTATTCATAAGGTTGATGGGATGCCTTAAATTCAAAAGAAAGCTAATTACATGGGATTAGGGGAGGATGGTCATCAATGGGACAAAAAATACAGAAAGATTGATATTTCATTTACTATGGGCAAAGTATGAAAAATAAAAAATCCATGTGTAATATAGATATTCCTTTATAAAATGAAACTTACTCGAATGCTATCACATATTCTGTTGACTAGAAAAAAATTAAATAAAAAACAAAAAAAATTGTCCCATTGTATAACAGCACTGGTGAACAATGGGACATGCCCTGGTGAACGATGGGACAGTTTATCAAACTTGTATATTGTTGAGGTTATGGTGATATTTCAAGTTCGAATTATCTATTCATGAATTGTCCCACACTCGGTTGGTTCATATAATATCAGTTTAATGTCATCTAGCCTCACCGATGCCATGTCAGGAACATTTGTAAAATTAAGCTCATTGCACTCGAATCTTTGCCTAACATCAATATTTCGTATTTATCTTTTTCATGCTTTTGGCCAACAGAATACGTTTTGGAAATCGAATTAAATTCTACAAGTGCATAAATCTTCATTTCCAACGTTTTCGGTAGAGATTAAAGTTCTTCAGACGAATGGATCAGTTAAATTAAGAGTTCTATACAAGACCAAGAACAATAGTTCACAGGCCATCTACGGCGGATACTTTATGAAGTGATTTCGAAGGCCTTTTCCTTAGTGGCACCAGCAAAAAGCTCTTCTTTCTCTGGTGTATCCGTTGCAATCATGCTGTGTCTTTTTCTTTTATTAATGAAATTTGTTTTCTGTGCAGTGCTTTGTGATGACCTCAGATTGCTAAAGCCCTTGAACATAGTCGAAAGTCCCGCTTCATCTGGAAGCTCTGTTTATACAAGAAGCCCTGAAGCTACAGTTCACGTTATTGTATTGTAGCGGTAGGGAGAGTTACCAGGCTAGCATAATATCTACTGATAGAAAACCTAGAAACTGACCACAGGGCTCGCGGAATAAAAGAAACAAGCATCTAATTCAAATTGGATGTATTTACGAAAGATTAAACAGAACAAGATAATATTTGCACAAATATAATAGGGAGCGTCACACAAATATAATAGGGAGCGTCACACAAATATAATAGGGAGCGTCACACAAATATAATAGGGAGCGTCACACAAATATAATAGGGAGCGTCACACAAATATAATAGGGAGCGTCACACAAATATAATAGGGAGCGTCACACAAATATAATAGGGAGCGTCACACAAATATAATAGGGAGCGTCACACAAATATAATAGGGAGCGTCACACAAATATAATAGGGAGCGTCACACAAATATAATAGGGAGCGTCACACAAATATAATAGGGAGCGTCACACAAATATAATAGGGAGAGTCACACAAATATAATAGGGAGCGTCACACAAATATAATAGGGAGCGTCACACAAATATAATAGGGAGCGTCACACAAATATAATAGGGAGCGTCACACAAATATAATAGGGAGCGTCACACAAATATAATAGGGAGCGTCACACAAATATAATAGGGAGCGTCACACAAATATAATAGGGAGCGTCACACAAATATAATAGGGAGCGTCACACAAATATAATAGGGAGCGTCACACAAATATAATAGGGAGCGTCACACAAATATAATAGGGAGCGTCACACAAATATAATAGGGAGCGTCACACAAATATAATAGGGAGCGTCACACAAATATAATAGGGAGCGTCACACAAATATAATAGGGAGCAGCTCAATTAGGGTAGCAGCTCAATTAGGGTAGCAGCTCAATTAGGGTAGCAGCTCAATTAGGGTAGCAGCTCAATTAGGGTAGCAGCTCAATTAGGGTAGCAGCTCAATTAGGGTAGCAGCTCAATTAGGGTAGCAGCTCAATTAGGGTAGCAGCTCAATTAGGGTAGCAGCTCAATTAGGGTAGCAGCTCAATTAGGGTAGCAGCTCAATTAGGGTAGCAGCTCAATTAGGGTAGCAGCTCAATTAGGGTAGCAGCTCAATTAGGGTAGCAGCTCAATTAGGGTAGCAGCTCAATTAGGGTAGCAGCTCAATTAGGGTAGCAGCTCAATTAGGGTAGCAGCTCAATTAGGGTAGCAGCTCAATTAGGGTAGCAGCTCAATTAGGGTAGCAGCTCAATTAGGGTAGCAGCTCAATTAGGGTAGCAGCTCAATTAGGGTAGCAGCTCAATTAGGGTAGCAGCTCAATTAGGGTAGCAGCTCAATTAGGGTAGCAGCTCAATTAGGGTAGCAGCTCAATTAGGGTAGCAGCTCAATTAGGGTAGCAGCTCAATTAGGGTAGCAGCTCAATTAGGGTAGCAGCTCAATTAGGGTAGCAGCTCAATTAGGGTAGCAGCTCAATTAGGGTAGCAGCTCAATTAGGGTAGCAGCTCAATTAGGGTAGCAGCTCAATTAGGGTAGCAGCTCAATTAGGGTAGCAGCTCAATTAGGGTAGCAGCTCAATTAGGGTAGCAGCTCAATTAGGGTAGCAGCTCAATTAGGGTAGCAGCTCAATTAGGTAGCAGCTCAATTAGGTAGCAGCTCAATTAGGTAGCAGCTCAATTAGGTAGCAGCTCAATTAGGTAGCAGCTCAATTAGGTAGCAGCTCAATTAGGTAGCAGCTCAATTAGGTAGCAGCTCAATTAGGTAGCAGCTCAATTAGGTAGCAGCTCAATTAGGTAGCAGCTCAATTAGGTAGCAGCTCAATTAGGGTAGCAGCTCAATTAGGGTAGCAGCTCAATTAGGGTAGCAGCTCAATTAGGGAGCAGCTCAATTAGGGTAGCAGCTCAATTAGGGTAGCAGCTCAATTAGGGTAGCAGCTCAATTAGGGTAGCAGCTCAATTAGGGTAGCAGCTCAATTAGGGTAGCAGCTCAATTAGGGTAGCAGCTCAATTAGGGTAGCAGCTCAATTAGGGTAGCAGCTCAATTAGGGTAGCAGCTCAATTAGGGTAGCAGCTCAATTAGGGTAGCAGCTCAATTAGGGTAGCAGCTCAATTAGGGTAGCAGCTCAATTAGGGTAGCAGCTCAATTAGGGTAGCAGCTCAATTAGGGTAGCAGCTCAATTAGGGTAGCAGCTCAATTAGGGTAGCAGCTCAATTAGGGTAGCAGCTCAATTAGGGTAGCAGCTCAATTAGGGTAGCAGCTCAATTAGGGTAGCAGCTCAATTAGGGTAGCAGCTCAATTAGGGTAGCAGCTCAATTAGGGTAGCAGCTCAATTAGGGTAGCAGCTCAATTAGGGTAGCAGCTCAATTAGGGTAGCAGCTCAATTAGGGTAGCAGCTCAATTAGGGTAGCAGCTCAATTAGGGTAGCAGCTCAATTAGGTAGCAGCTCAATTAGGTAGCAGCTCAATTAGGTAGCAGCTCAATTAGGTAGCAGCTCAATTAGGTAGCAGCTCAATTAGGTAGCAGCTCAATTAGGTAGCAGCTCAATTAGGTAGCAGCTCAATTAGGGTAGCAGCTCAATTAGGGTAGCAGCTCAATTAGGGTAGCAGCTCAATTAGGGTAGCAGCTCAATTAGGGTAGCAGCTCAATTAGGGTAGCAGCTCAATTAGGGTAGCAGCTCAATTAGGGTAGCAGCTCAATTAGGGTAGCAGCTCAATTAGGGTAGCAGCTCAATTAGGGTAGCAGCTCAATTAGGGTAGCAGCTCAATTAGGGTAGCAGCTCAATTAGGGTAGCAGCTCAATTAGGGTAGCAGCTCAATTAGGGTAGCAGCTCAATTAGGGTAGCAGCTCAATTAGGGTAGCAGCTCAATTAGGGTAGCAGCTCAATTAGGGTAGCAGCTCAATTAGGGTAGCAGCTCAATTAGGGTAGCAGCTCAATTAGGGTAGCACACTCAATTAGGGTAGCACACTCAATTATGGTTAGCACACCCAGATATTTTAGTTCTGGGCTATTTTCTCATCAATTCTCATAACTCAAATATAGCGGCTAGCTTCAGGACATAATAGTTTCAGGTATTAAACCATTTAATCTTATCAAACCGTGAACCTGGAAAACCCCGATGGAAAATTAACAAATTGATACTAATTGGTAAACAAGAAAAATAAAATACTCGAAACTAAATAATAGAAAAATATGAATGCTGAAAACTTGAAAAAAGAAATTTCAACTCAAAGATAGCCACCCGTCGCAATCAATATAAATTCCCCTTCACAATACCGTACTTTCCCGACTAGTAGACATTTGAAGTAACAGTTTTAAAGTTATTTACATAATTAGGAAGACTCCACACTAAGTTATCATGAACCTAGAAATCCAAAAAATATAGCACTAGAGTCGCAATTACGGTAACTGTCGGCTGATTCTTATACTACTCTTGGAACTCACTTAAATACTTTAGCAAAAATACAGATGCAACGGAAAAGGTAAAATTAGCAAAAGATGAATATAAGGGATAAGATAATACAGGACAAACAAAGAATGAAAATTGAAATATAAAGTAGTGATTTTATGTAAGGAAGTAGGAAGTAAGGACAGGAAAGATTCACGTGCAAAAGAATAACCACTAACGATTATCCTAACGCTTATACGTATATACCATTACCCTCATTTAAGCAAATGAATAAAACCCTGATTGTCATATTATTTCGACAAATTTCACTGCACAACCTTATAGAAAAATACCACACAGTCTAATCAATATACACCAATAAATCTGCTAGTTCGGGTGAATAGAGATACGTGGCAAAGTACTAATTTTTCCAAAAAAAGATATATCACCTAGTAAGGCATAAGAAATTTATTTAGGATGCTATTTCTACTTATTATTTAGCAGTGGAAAAGTAATTAAAATTATAATGGAACTTTATAAGGAGCATAAATAGCTCAAAGAAAGACGCCCCTCTTCATTCCTCCCCTCTTAAGAGCTATTGCGCGAGTTATGAAGTTTGTAGCATCAGTTACTCTGACTTCTTTTCCTTGGCTCTCTTCTTATATTCAAGAGTCTTCACTTGTACATTTGCCATTTCACCAACAGGTCCTCTAGAACGGGTGTGAATCCGTCTCACGTTCAAATCTGGACAACTTGGTGGTTCTTCATCGTCGGATATTATAGTCAATGGCTGCAAGACTGTTGGAGCGTAGAGAGGATTGATACGCCTAAGAACACCACTGTAACAGTCTTGATTGATGATGTCATCGCTGGACTTTTCATCACCGTTAGAAGACAGACTCCTGTTTAAATCTTGAACCAATGATTCCAATTCATTCAATTTGTCGAGTACGACGGACTGTCTCAAACAATGACTTTCATCACCAAATGATAAAGAAGAGCTCAAACTTAGCGCTAATTTGAGGATACTGCTCGTATTATGTAGACCTTTTAAACCAGCATCCAGGATCTCGTTACACCTTCTTTTAGCAGCTTCCACAGAGTCTTCACATAAATTACTTAACGAAACCGACAAATTCATATCCCAATCTTCTATATTTTCACTGAAAATTGTATGATCGGGTTGTTTGAATGGATCAGCATCATCACTACATTCACGGGTACGTTCATGCAGGCTACTTTCATGACTGACAAGGCATGCCCCATCTTCACCTGATTTCTGCATACTCGCTCCACCAGGAGAAGAACTAGAGGACAAATCTAACAGCCAACTGAACGGTATAGAGCTTTTTATGGCATTAGGGCTAGGAGGAAGAACTTTATCATCCAGGTTTATATATTCTTCCTTGTCGTGCTGAACTTCCGACGTTTTATTAGGATTGTTACCAAACCAATAATCTAGATCATTGATGTCCGATTTTCGGTGAATCTGCTGCTGATCACTGTCGACTGATTGATGAATTTCGTCACTTTCCGAGTACGTAGAATCAGCGGACGTAGAAGAGTCGCTTATAGCTCCAGACACGATACCACCGCTTATCACTATCCTATCGTTTTCAACTGAACTTTGGCCAGGTTGTTTAGTCTTCAAAGATTTGTAATACGGATGGTCCGTAATATACGACGGAGGCCGCACGAATTTTCTTAGCTGGTCATGGTGAACTTTTGAAATCCTGTTAGTTTCAAGATCCTCCACCTGGTACGTAACCCCATTTTGATTAACTTGGGTTATTTTAAGTGGCCCATGAAACCTTGGACGGAACTTCTCCGTTGTTTCATTCCCCGTTGGAATGATTTTCTTCAACACCTCCTCGCCTATTTCATGAGTTTTGAAGTTTCTCCCTCCATCACGCCAGGTTTCTAAAAAATCACCTGGTATAACCAACTTGTCCCTTACGTTATGTACACTTCCCAGTATCATATCTGATGGTGATGACTCCAGAGCAGAGTGGTACGTTCCATTGTGAACTATCACCACCTTCGGAAGAGCATCCAACCATTTTCCTCCTTTTACACCCTCCACGCGAAGTAGCTCCAACAAAGTTCGGTTGGCTCTCTCGACCAGGCCATTTGAACTAGGTTTATATGCGGTCGTGTAAGTGTGCTCAATGTTGTACCTGTCCAAAACATCATTGAACTCTTCACTCTTGAACTCCCCTCCGTTATCACTTAGAACTCTTTCAGGAGAAGCAATGCAACAAGGCAATATTCTTTGCTCGAACTGCCTCGCGATATGACTGCCTTTCTTGTTCGTGATAGGGACCACGCACAACCACTTCGTGAAGTGATCCATTGCTACCAGGCATCCTATGTTGGGGCCAGAGCGAGGCAGTAACAATAGATCGACCGCCAGTAACTGAAAAGGTCTCTCAGTTTGAACTTTACGAACTGGAGGAGATCCCGTAGGAGCAACTTTCCCTTTCTGACAGGTTTCACAGCTTGCTGTCACATCTCCTGCCACATGATACAAACCAGGGTTCCATACGTGTTTACCCACCAATTGGAGGAGTTTGTGTCGTCCAAGATGCGCCATACTGTTGTGAGCAACAAGGAGGATCTCCACAAGCATCTGAAAAGGCACGACATATGAAAGAATACCTTCTTTTTGATAAGTAAGAATATGATTATGCACAATTAAATGATCAGAAAATCTCTTATATTGATTCAAATCATTAGACCACGTATCAGTAGTTAATGCAAATATTACACGACTTATAATTTCACATTTCCCCTGCATATCAGCTACTTGGTCTAACGTAAGTATAGATGAAAATCCATCTAGCTCACCAGACTCATCTCTAGAAAGACCAAATTTCAGACTCATATTACCAACTCCAACACATATAACCTTTGCTGAACTCGGAATAGACACGTGGGAGGTCATTGCTATTGCAGTCGTTCCGCCATGGCTGGTCCAAGAAGCAAACTGCACATCAGAACCAGAGCCAATTCTGTAACATTTACTCTCGTAATTAATAGTCAAATTAATAGATTTCATAAAATCAATCCCGAGAATTAAGCATGAAGGGAAAACATCATCTGCTACGACTGCTACCAATTGCATTTTTGGCTCAGTCATATTCTCCAATTTTATTGGAATATGCGCCATGCCAAGAACTTTAGTATTAGCCTTACCAAGTCCGTGGATAACCATTTTCACATTATCCACTTCAATCTGTTCCGATTCTATGAAACTGGCTGAAGCACAGCTTATCTCTGCTCCTGTATCTAATAGAGCACAACGCATGAATTTTGATACCATAACCTGCACACAAGCTATATGGGACTGCTCGTGGATTTCACAACTGAGAGATCCACCAACCACAGCGTCTATATGAGGAAAATCTACTACTCCATCATCCTCAATCTCCTCAGAAGTTTGGTAATCATGGATTGGTTCTCTACCCAGGCACTGTTCATTTGGAAGGGTATATGAATTCATAGCTATTGCCGGGTTAAAATGAACTCCAGATAGACACTGCAAATGAACCACCGATGATTGACTTCTGATTTCATTTTTATGTGAGAACCAAATAGAGTTCTTCGCACCATAATGGACAAGTACTCTGCACTCAAATAACTTACTAAAAGCACATAAAACTTCCATACATGGTAATTGCCCTGGTAGTTCTATCAATTTTAACTTTTTCTTACCTCCCTTACATAGTTTCAGATCATAATCATCTGGATTCTTCATTATGTCAGCAACCAATAACCGACGTAACGATTTCGCATCACCAACTGCAATACTTGGCTTAGGCGGTTTATCCAAATGATCCATCAGTACACATAATGACTCAAACAGCGAGTCCCCACCCCCTGGAACCACTTTAACAACGTGAACCGCCGTAGGAAGAACACCTTCCCCATAAACCACAGGAGGGTCCGTTGAGCTTTCTAGAGGTCGAGACCGCGACAGCAAATCAGCCACAAAGTTATCCTTCCCAGGTAAATAAACAATCTTATAGTCAAAAGCTGAAAGATCTTCTAGAGTTCTGGCCAAACGGCTGTCGAGTATCTGCATATTGTGTAAATATACGAGTGGTTGATGGTCTGTTAGAATCTCCACATGGCATCCCATTAGAAAAGGACGTAAAGATTTGACAGCCCATCGTAGACCAGCCAACTCACGCTCAATCGTGGAGTAGCTCTTCTCAGATTTAGAGAAAGTTGTTGACGCATATGCAATAATTCGGGTTTCTTCACCCTGTAGCTGCGACAGACAAGCCCCTGCGCCATAACCAGAAGCATCAACATACAATTGTAAAGGGTTAGCATCTTCCCGATAGTCTGGAAAAGCCAACATGACATCTTCACAGATCAACTCCTTCAACTTCTCAAAAGCATCTTCCATCATAGGTGTCCATGTCAAGGTTTTGCGCTTTGGACCAGTTGTCTTTTCACTGAGAGGTTTCTGGACAGATGAAAAGTTGCTAACAAACTTCCGTTGGAAATTGGCTAGACCAAGGAATTGTCTTAATTCTCCGATTGTATGTGGTTTGGAGAACTGTCTTACTTTCTCCACATATTTAGACGACTTCTTGACACCTAATGATCCCACGCGATGACCGAGATAGTCCACTTCATCTTTAAACCAACTGCACTTAATCGGCTTTACTTTAATACCATAGGATAGAAAGGTATTCAAGACTCTCTTCACTAAATCTAAGTGGTCTTCGAAGTTGTTACTCATAATGAGCACATCGTCAATATAAACGATTACTTGGTTTTTAGGGAACTCACTGGTTACCTCCTGCATTGATCTTTGAAATGCTGCGGGGGCATTACGAAGACCAAACGGAAGCTTAAGGAACTGGAAAAGCCCATGAGGTGCCGAGAATGCAGTCAGCTCTCTGGACTCTTTGCTAAGTGGTAACTGGTAATAACCCCTCACAAGGTCGAGGCTAGTGAAGTATTTAACACCATGTAAGCTGTACACAGAGTCTGTTAAATTGGGCACCGGATGCCGATCGGGTTTCGTGACCTCATTGAGCTTCCGATAATCCACACACATTCTCAGGGTACCATCATTCTTCATCACGGGAACTACAGGAGATGACCAAGGTGACCTGCTTGGCTCGATGATGTCGAGAAGTTGGAGCTCATCACACTGCGCCTTAATCAAACCACTTACTCTATCATTAAACCGACGAGGCTTCTGATAGATTGGAGAACAGTTAAGCAATTGTATGTTATGAGGATCCACATTCAGAATTCCCATATCTGTATCCCCAGTACTCAGAACTCCAGCCACCCCGTGCAACATATCCATTACCTGGTTTTCGTGTTCATTAGTCAAATGAGTCAGGTTGACCATACTTTCTAAAGTAGGCGTTTCTTCTACAGTTTGGCTGGATGTGGCCTCCAAAGCAGTTACAGACACTTGGACCTGTTCTTCCGATTTTTCGTTGGTCCCATCTGGAAAATCAGTTTCCAAAATTGTAGAAATTAGACCAACAGTTTCCCCGCAAGCAATATTGTAGGGAGTTTCTCCACGATAAACTACCAAAATATCATCGGCACGATCCGATATACCAGCAACTACGTCTATAGACTTTACCGAAGTAGATCCCTCCAGCAGGAATAGAGACTTGTCCATAGGTAGATCGCAAGTAGATCCAATCCAAGTTACAGGAATCCTGGTAACTATGTTAGGGTCCATTCTAGTAGTCTCTGAAACCACACAATTCACTCCTCTGAAGACAGGAGGACTCTCTTTTCCGTTTCTTCTATCCCAAAGTACCATATCACCCTGTTCCAAGATTTGTTTTATAATTCCTGGTTCTGGAATTATTTCTATAGAGTTCAAAACAAAAAAATTCTCAGACAGCACAATAGGGACATTTGACGCTCTGTCTGATTCAACTACTAAAAATTCACTAAGTTTCATTCTAATTCCATTTATGTAAACATGCAGATCAATTATACCATTTGAAGAAACAAGATTAGAGGATCCAAAAGCACGCAACCTAGTTGTACGATCTTCTTTGAAATCAAATTGGTTCTTGTTTAACCAGTCACTGTTAACCATGCTATGAGTAGCACCAGTGTCTATGAGAGCCTCAGTAAGAATACCTCTAACTTTTATCGGTATTATTAGTCGCTCAGTGTCTCTGACAACTAAATCTATGTTTGCTTCACACGAGTTGTCACCTTCCGAAACACAAGATTCGACAACTACTGAACTATTCTTGCAATGCGCAGTTGTGTCAAAAAACTTGCTTACTTGCTCTAGATGGCGCATCCTATCGTCAGCAGTATAATAGTCATTGAAGCTATGTCTTTGCTCTGAGTCTAGCTCCTTTGATTCAGAGCTTTCTAGTTTGACGACCTCTGCAAACACTCACGATTCCTATGTTCTAACCCACATGTCTTGCATCTTAATGGAAATCTTTTCTGAATTTGGTTATCATTTCGCGAACAACTACCTTTCATATGCTCACCACTACCACAAATTAAACACAGACCATGTTTCCTCCAGCATCGTTCTTCGGTATGGCCTACTTTATCACACCAACTACAAATCAGCCTCTTGAGACTATCCTTTCCCCCCGATACTTTGAAATTGGGTTCACGAGAATAAAACATCTTCGTAGGAGATCTACGTTTATCAGAGAGGTTAGGAGATACCACATGTTGATCAGGATTTTTGTGGGAATGTGAATCTTTAAGAATGAGAGTGTGGTCCGTTTTCCGAGAATAGAATACTTCAGCGGTAGGTTCACTATCAGAAGAGTACAGCTCATTGTTCACAGCAGCGTGTCTATCATGTCCTGCCGCTAGCCTCTTAACATAATCCCAGTTCAATACCCTTCCTGCTGCTGGAAGCTCTTGAGCGTATCTAGCAAGAACCTCGGCAAAAGTATTGGAAACACTTCTGCTGAACTTTCTGATTAGTTGTCTCTCTCGCTCAACTTTTGACTCGAAGGTCCTTTTTGCCAATCTCTCTAGTCTAAGTGCGTATATGGTGAGAGTTTCTGCTGGTTCGATTTTCGCCTTGGTCCACTTTGCTTCATATTGCGTCATTCTGTCAGTTTCCTGACTAGCTTCCCATTCCAACAGCTTTCTCCTCAGATCTGAATACCTCCGCCTTTTCCCGTCAATAGCGTCAAACATCCTTCTTGCCGAGCCCTTCAAATAATCTCTCAATAATTTAGACTTTTGTCTGTCAGTCCCATCGTACCGTTCACGGAAATATAGATCATACTCCTCGAGAAACGTGGAAACCGATTCTCCGTAATTTATGTCGAATACCGATGGGGGAACAGCCTCTTTCTGTCGACCCATCTGTTCCAACGCTCTCAGGAATGCATTTTCTATGCTGCTATTACTCTCCGACTGTTTGCGCCTTCCCATGGGAACTGACGATGGACCAGAGGAACTTTCCGAAGATGAACCGACATCAGAAATTCGTTGCTTTCTCTGGTAAATGTTAGGCCTCTCACAGTCCTTCTCTGAATCAGAAGAGGCGATAATTGGTTTCTTTTGCCTCCTTTCTACAAATCCGGTAGATTCTTTTCCTGGTTTTACTCCGGTACTTTCAAATTGGACCTTCAAACCATCATAAGAATATGTATGTGCATCCTTATGAACATCCCTACGCTTAGTATACCTAAACCAATAGTCACTCTCTGTTAAATCTCTTAGGTATGAAGACCATTTTACAAATGATTGTTTTACAGGGAAAATCATATTGATGTCGCTTGGAAATCCCTCTAGACACAAAACAACAGAGGAAATAAAGGAAGAACCCCTCCTATCGAATTCTCCAAATGGACTCACACACTGCAATATCGAATCTAATGAATGCAAGTGATCGTCTGAATGAGGATCTACAATTTCCCCTTTTAGGAAAGAAGATCGAACTTTATGGTCAGTAAAATGAGACAGAATCTGCTGTAGTCTAAATACATTATTCAATAAAGCATCAACTTGATCTCGATCCAGCGGAGATTTGTCTACACGACCCGAAAACTTGTCATTTTTATGCACACGAGGTTTAACACCAGTTCCCACTACATCCACATTAATGAGATTAGAGTTACTCTTCAAATGGTTATTTACTTTGAAAGTTCCTCCATCTGCGCCCTCTTCCTCTATGATGGGAGAAATACCGGGCCATCCAGAGTCACAATCGAAAGAAGTTAGTTTACCAGATAACATGATGAAATTAAATAAGTAGAAAAATGAGACATAGATTAGTTTAGCGCTTAATGCATCAACAATTGTTGTTTAATGCATCAACCATAAAAAAAATACCCTAAAAGAAAATTGCCATTTGAAAGTGACTAAATAATAATTTTTAACTCCTAAATAGAAAATTATAAAGTGAAAAATACACCTATCTGAAACAAACACCTATCCAATATTCCACGAGTCCCTGGTCTGGGCACCATTTATGTAGCGGTAGGGAGAGTTACCAGGCTAGCATAATATCTACTGATAGAAAACCTAGAAACTGACCACAGGGCTCGCGGAATAAAAGAAACAAGCATCTAATTCAAATTGGATGTATTTACGAAAGATTAAACAGAACAAGATAATATTTGCACAAATATAATAGGGAGTGTCACACAAATATAATAGGGAGCGTCACACAAATATAATAGGGAGCGTCACACAAATATAATAGGGAGCGTCACACAAATATAATAGGGAGAGTCACACAAATATAATAGGGAGCGTCACACAAATATAATAGGGAGCGTCACACAAATATAATAGGGAGCGTCACACAAATATAATAGGGAGCGTCACACAAATATAATAGGGAGCGTCACACAAATATAATAGGGAGCGTCACACAAATATAATAGGGAGCGTCACACAAATATAATAGGGAGCGTCACACAAATATAATAGGGAGCGTCACACAAATATAATAGGGAGCGTCACACAAATATAATAGGGAGCGTCACACAAATATAATAGGGAGCGTCACACAAATATAATAGGGAGCGTCACACAAATATAATAGGGAGCGTCACACAAATATAATAGGGAGCGTCACACAAATATAATAGGGAGCGTCACACAAATATAATAGGGAGCGTCACACAAATATAATAGGGAGCGTCACACAAATATAATAGGGAGCGTCACACAAATATAATAGGGAGCGTCACACAAATATAATAGGGAGCGTCACACAAATATAATAGGGAGCGTCACACAAATATAATAGGGAGCGTCACACAAATATAATAGGGAGCGTCACACAAATATAATAGGGAGCGTCACACAAATATAATAGGGAGCGTCACACAAATATAATAGGGAGCGTCACACAAATATAATAGGGAGCGTCACACAAATATAATAGGGAGCGTCACACAAATATAATAGGGAGCGTCACACAAATATAATAGGGAGCAGCTCAATTAGGGTAGCAGCTCAATTAGGGTAGCAGCTCAATTAGGGTAGCAGCTCAATTAGGGTAGCAGCTCAATTAGGGTAGCAGCTCAATTAGGGTAGCAGCTCAATTAGGGTAGCAGCTCAATTAGGGTAGCAGCTCAATTAGGGTAGCAGCTCAATTAGGGTAGCAGCTCAATTAGGGTAGCAGCTCAATTAGGGTAGCAGCTCAATTAGGGTAGCAGCTCAATTAGGGTAGCAGCTCAATTAGGGTAGCAGCTCAATTAGGGTAGCAGCTCAATTAGGGTAGCAGCTCAATTAGGGTAGCAGCTCAATTAGGGTAGCAGCTCAATTAGGGTAGCAGCTCAATTAGGGTAGCAGCTCAATTAGGGTAGCAGCTCAATTAGGGTAGCAGCTCAATTAGGGTAGCAGCTCAATTAGGGTAGCAGCTCAATTAGGGTAGCAGCTCAATTAGGGTAGCAGCTCAATTAGGGTAGCAGCTCAATTAGGGTAGCAGCTCAATTAGGGTAGCAGCTCAATTAGGGTAGCAGCTCAATTAGGGTAGCAGCTCAATTAGGGTAGCAGCTCAATTAGGGTAGCAGCTCAATTAGGGTAGCAGCTCAATTAGGTAGCAGCTCAATTAGGTAGCAGCTCAATTAGGTAGCAGCTCAATTAGGTAGCAGCTCAATTAGGTAGCAGCTCAATTAGGTAGCAGCTCAATTAGGTAGCAGCTCAATTAGGTAGCAGCTCAATTAGGTAGCAGCTCAATTAGGTAGCAGCTCAATTAGGTAGCAGCTCAATTAGGTAGCAGCTCAATTAGGTAGCAGCTCAATTAGGTAGCAGCTCAATTAGGTAGCAGCTCAATTAGGGTAGCAGCTCAATTAGGGTAGCAGCTCAATTAGGGTAGCAGCTCAATTAGGGTAGCAGCTCAATTAGGGTAGCAGCTCAATTAGGGTAGCAGCTCAATTAGGGTAGCAGCTCAATTAGGGTAGCAGCTCAATTAGGGTAGCAGCTCAATTAGGGTAGCAGCTCAATTAGGGTAGCAGCTCAATTAGGGTAGCAGCTCAATTAGGGTAGCAGCTCAATTAGGGTAGCAGCTCAATTAGGGTAGCAGCTCAATTAGGGTAGCAGCTCAATTAGGGTAGCAGCTCAATTAGGGTAGCAGCTCAATTAGGGTAGCAGCTCAATTAGGGTAGCAGCTCAATTAGGGTAGCAGCTCAATTAGGGTAGCAGCTCAATTAGGGTAGCAGCTCAATTAGGGTAGCAGCTCAATTAGGGTAGCAGCTCAATTAGGGTAGCAGCTCAATTAGGGTAGCAGCTCAATTAGGGTAGCAGCTCAATTAGGTAGCAGCTCAATTAGGTAGCAGCTCAATTAGGTAGCAGCTCAATTAGGTAGCAGCTCAATTAGGTAGCAGCTCAATTAGGTAGCAGCTCAATTAGGGTAGCAGCTCAATTAGGGTAGCAGCTCAATTAGGGTAGCAGCTCAATTAGGGTAGCAGCTCAATTAGGGTAGCAGCTCAATTAGGGTAGCAGCTCAATTAGGGTAGCAGCTCAATTAGGGTAGCAGCTCAATTAGGGTAGCAGCTCAATTAGGGTAGCAGCTCAATTAGGGTAGCAGCTCAATTAGGGTAGCAGCTCAATTAGGGTAGCAGCTCAATTAGGGTAGCAGCTCAATTAGGGTAGCAGCTCAATTAGGGTAGCAGCTCAATTAGGGTAGCAGCTCAATTAGGGTAGCACACTCAATTAGGGTAGCACACTCAATTATGGTTAGCACACCCAGATATTTTAGTTCTGGGCTATTTTCTCATCAATTCTCATAACTCAAATATAGCGGCTAGCTTCAGGACATAATAGTTTCAGGTATTAAACCATTTAATCTTATCAAACCGTGAACCTGGAAAACCCCGATGGAAAATTAACAAATTGATACTAATTGGTAAACAAGAAAAATAAAATACTCGAAACTAAATAATAGAAAAATATGAATGCTGAAAACTTGAAAAAAGAAATTTCAACTCAAAGATAGCCACCCGTCGCAATCAATATAAATTCCCCTTCACAATACCGTACTTTCCCGACTAGTAGACATTTGAAGTAACAGTTTTAAAGTTATTTACATAATTAGGAAGACTCCACACTAAGTTATCATGAACCTAGAAATCCAAAAAATATAGCACTAGAGTCGCAATTACGGTAACTGTCGGCTGATTCTTATACTACTCTTGGAACTCACTTAAATACTTTAGCAAAAATACAGATGCAACGGAAAAGGTAAAATTAGCAAAAGATGAATATAAGGGATAAGATAATACAGGACAAACAAAGAATGAAAATTGAAATATAAAGTAGTGATTTTATGTAAGGAAGTAGGAAGTAAGGACAGGAAAGATTCACGTGCAAAAGAATAACCACTAACGATTATCCTAACGCTTATACGTATATACCATTACCCTCATTTAAGCAAATGAATAAAACCCTGATTGTCATATTATTTCGACAAATTTCACTGCACAACCTTATAGAAAAATACCACACAGTCTAATCAATATACACCAATAAATCTGCTAGTTCGGGTGAATAGAGATACGTGGCAAAGTACTAATTTTTCCAAAAAAAGATATATCACCTAGTAAGGCATAAGAAATTTATTTAGGATGCTATTTCTACTTATTATTTAGCAGTGGAAAAGTAATTAAAATTATAATGGAACTTTATAAGGAGCATAAATAGCTCAAAGAAAGACGCCCCTCTTCAGTATCAAAAATAGATATTTATTGATTCATATGGAGTAACTAGACAGTTTGCTTGGCAATAGGGCACTGTCCCATTGTTAACCAAATTTTCTGTCTCAATGATCACCATGACGCCATTTTGAAAACATTTGGGTATAGCAGCTCAACTACAAAAGTATAAAGGCAATCCTTTTATATGATCATATTTTACCGTATTTTACATATTACTTAATATTATGTAAAAATGCCTTAAGCATTATATGTTAAATTAACAGATTTATAACAATTGAAACAAAGTACGAAAAATTTAGTTTTCCCACCTATAAAACACGTTTTCGCTTTTACACAGAGCTGGCTGCACCCCGACCGCTGAATGCAATGCGAGTGAATGCATTGAAGTATGCCTAATTTACCACTAAAATTTTGTTACAAATTACCCTCAAATAAAAAAGTTATTCAGCATGTCCCATTGTTCCCAGTGTCCCATTGATGACCATCCTCCCCTACTCTCTTAAAATGTCCCGGGTCACGCGTGTTTCTCAACTTAGGGGGTGGTGGGAGTGTATTCCGAGAGTGAGTTCATAGTTAGCACAGGTGTTGAGGTAAATGAGACCCGTCTAGCCTCTGGGTGTAACATATATCAGACTCGTATAGTCTCTTTGATGGGGAAGTATCAGACTTTCTAGGTTCTGAGAAGAATAACAGACTGTAGTCCCAAATAAGAGTGGTGCCTCAGGAACGGATGTTGCAATGAAAATAAAAAACGCTATGTAAGTGAATAGGTTCAAAATCACCAAGGCAGTGAAAGATAATACCGACAGAGTGATAGTGAAAAATAAATACTGAAGTAAGACTAATTGAGAACTGCCATAACGGTATAAGCGGTAATTAATGGTGACAAGGAATCACAATCCTACAACAGTTAATCTAACGTGAATAAAAAAATGATATTTAAATTGAGGCTTACCGTTTTGATCCAATTATTCTGTACTTAAAGAAGAAAAGATTATCGTGAAAATTCCATGGGTGAACAAATAATGATAAAGAAAAACTACTTTCTTGAACAAAATATTGCCTTACTTGACATATGGGAAATGTCAAAAGAAAATAATAAACAAATTAGCATTTCTAGCCATGACACCCTGCTTTTATTACCAAATCATTACTCACATCGGGGTAAGTCACAAGTAACTATATAATTGTTACTCCTTAATTAAACAATTCATTTTCTATGAGTGATAATGAAAGAAAATTGTTTTGAGAGTTCGAGTACTAACACTTTTATACAGTGAGCCAGTAATTGGTACCAAAAATAGTTATGCTCTGTGATTAAAGTCGCGAATGATTAAAAGATTCATAATTCAACTATAACTATATCAACTTTATAGTATAGACGAGTAATCAGTAAATACTTCGATTTATATAATTGTGTTACATTGAACAAAGTGTAATTTTTGTGCTAAGTGATATATTTTAAGGTAGCAGGACAAAAAAATAACGTGCAAACTACCCCCGTACAACCCCATCTCCCAAACAAGAAACCCCCGGTGCAAAAACCCCCGGTCAATATAAATAGCCTAATTCATTTTTTTAATTTTCAATAATTTTTTAAAATAAAATACTATAGGGGAGAACCGGGAGCATTCGGACACTTTTGGGGGAAAATGAATAATTGGTAAACTAATTCGAATTTTACTATTTAAATATTTCTGTATATAGATAAATCATTTTACTTCAATTTTATTAAGAAGTTATACAGTTTAAACCTTCATTCGAAAGTAATAAGACAAAATGTAAGAGAGGTTCAAGTGTCCGAATGCTCTTTCCTAGAGGGAGACTTTGGACAAGCTGGGAGGATGATTCGGACACCACAAAAATGGTTAAAACATTGGAAATTTGGGTAATTAAACGAAAGGATTGAATCGGATCTACTAATTTAATTGAAATAAACCACCATGATTTGTTATTCACAGTAATAATTCATCGTATTTTAAATTTTATCATAATTGTAATGATTGAAATAATCCTTATATTTAAAAGCTTAAAGGTCCTCTCCACTCTAAATTAAAAAAAATCTGGTATTGCTTTAAATCTGTAGAGCTAAGGTTATATAACATATCGCAGTAAAGAGAATTTAAATCGATCAAGTATTCTGTTCACAATTAATTATATAAGAAATATTCACATTTCGTTTTTTCTCATTCTGAGATTCATAATTTCATTAGAAGAAAAAGCCCCCCGTATACTTCAGTAGGATGTTCGTTCGTACATACATAGGGCATACCTATTCAAAATTTCAAATCACAGATCTGCGTTCAAATAGAAAGTGTATAAAAATTAACAGTTCTCAATATCGGAAAATGTTATGATATATGAAAACGATTAGTAAGAAATACTTAAATAAGTAATTGAATTCTTTATATGGATCCATTGTCTTAGAACTACACTATTACGATAAATATTAAAGTGAATCTTAGAATACCTACCGTAACTTACGCGGATAAGGTGGATTATGAATGCGCTAAGACCGGCCTAGCTATGCTAGAGCCTATGTACCTATAATATTAAAGTTAGGTAACAGTAAATATTAGTAAGACAGGGTTTGCACCATAGTTTGAGTCAGCTTTAATTGGTCCATACCTTACTTTACATCTGTGTCTCAGTGTCTGCATGATATGTTGTTAAAAAATAGGTCATAAGAATTATAGCCTAAGCCCTAATGCATGCTGAATCATGGGAAATTGAACATCGGTCAAAAATAAAGTCATATAGATACAAAGTATAATATTAGACCAAAGCTCAATTGATTCAATTCTCCAAATTAAAGTACATTTTAAGTTAATGTACGAATACCTTAATGGAGTTCTGTGGTATCACGCTGAAATGAAAATTCAATCAAATTAATCAAAAAACATTCATTAAGTAGGCAGGTGTCTTTGTCAAGCATTTTTAGTTTGTTACAAAGTAACTCGATTAACACAAAGAACATCTTGAGTGACAATACGGTACCGGTAGCAATGATATCTATTGATATCTATCAATCAGCTTTGTTATTGTTTTGATTTTGTCGGATCGTGTTAGCCTACCGAACAGGGGGGGCTTTTTCTTTGCTTGAAATTCAGAGGTGTAGTAGAAAGAACGGAAAAAAATCTTAAATTACATATTATAATAAAACTATAGAACTAAATTTGAAATGGTTTGCAGTTTTATTATCAGTAACATTAGTTCTAATGCATAGAAAAATAAAAAAAATTAGAGTGGAGGGGACATTTAAGGTTCTGAAGTGCCTTCTTGTTTAT
This sequence comes from Caprella mutica, assembly GCA_947561585.1. Classification (NCBI taxonomy): domain Eukaryota; kingdom Metazoa; phylum Arthropoda; class Malacostraca; order Amphipoda; family Caprellidae; genus Caprella; species Caprella mutica. The sequence goes on from CANNZV010005344.1 coordinate 24,952, forward strand.
ATGTGTGTCCTCTTGATCCTTGTATTTCCTCTTGGTCCTATATGGACCAAGAGTCACAGTGATTTAAATGGACTAAGAGGACATACACGGACCAGAGGACACACACTCAGGATCAAGTAGAGCATAGGAATAGAGAACACACATAGGAGTAGAGAACACACATAGGAACTAAAGACACACATATATACAGGGTGAGGCGTAAGTTTGGAAGCAATTTTTCAAACATTAATATAATGCTTAAAAATAAGTTCCTAAGTAGGTGATAGGGTTTGAACTATAGTAGAGACACTACATTATGACGTGGCAGTGTTATTTTTTACAAAAATTTAGTCAATTCAAAAAAGTCAGACAAAAGAGAAGCCATTATTGCTCTACACCGTGCCGGGAAGTCAGATTCCGTCATTTCAAAGACTCTCTCAATAGTGAGATCGACTGTTTGGAAGTGTGTGAAGCGTTTTAATGAGAGAGGAGACTTGACTTATCGTCCAAGAAGTGGTAGACCACGCTCACTACGCACCAAACAACTGATAAAATGTGCCCGAGAGAAGATCAGGAGGAACCCGAAAAGGTCAATACGATTGTTAGCCAAAACAGCTAATGTGAGTCCCAGAACAATGAGAAGAGTTGTCAAAGAAGACCTAAAGATGTCCTCTTTCACCCTCCAAAAGAGACAGACTCTGTCAGAAGCTGTAAAGAAAAAGAGATTGGAGAGAAGCAAAGCACTTCTGAGAGAATTGAAGTCTGGCACGGCTGGTGAAATTGTTTGGTCTGACGAAAAAATTTTCACAGTGGAAATGGCTCACAACCGGAGGAATGACAGAATAATTGGTAAAAGTGCAAAAGACATCCCATACAACCAAAAAACTGTTCACAGAAACATGAAACCTGCTTCAGTAATGGTCTGGGCCGCCATTTCAGAAACTTGGAGATCTCCTTTAATTTTTGTGGAAAAAGGCGCCAAAATCAATGCTAAATGTTATATTGAGAATATTTTGACGCCAATGTTGAAGTCAGCTAAGGATCACTTCGGTAATGACACTCTATGGACATTTCAGCAAGACGGCGCGACATCACATACTGCAAATGTCACTCAAAACTGGTGCCATGACCATCTTCCACGGTTTTGGTCCAAAGAAATGTGGCCTCCCTGCTCCCCAGATGTTAATCCTATGGACTTTTCGGTATGGTCCATTCTTGAATCAAAGGCCTGTGGTAAATTCCATCGCAGTGTGGATGATTTAAAGCGTTCGCTCCAGAGATCTTGGAAGGAAATTTCACAAGAACAGTTGCGTGCCGCAGTAGGAGGAGTTCGGAGGAGATTTGAGGCTGTTATTGAAAACAAGGGGGGACATTTTGAATAAATTTATGATTTTTGAATTCTTAAAACCCTTATGTAATAAAACATAACTGTAAATTATTAAATATATTTTTCGTTGGATTATAATATGCACTTTCATTTGCTTCCAAACTTACGCCCCACCCTGTAGAAACAAGATGACACAAGAGGGCACTTGAGAACATTAAAACACATTTGATTTTGTTACAGATATAAAGAAAGTAATATTTTTCTAGAGAATGAATGATGTCAGCAATAGCTATAAGTATGTAGTAACAAATTTTCCCATATTTGGTTTCACATTTCGATTTTTCCAATAGATTAATTAATAACTAGCAAGACCCGTGGAAATGCCACGGGTTGAGAACTAACGAAAATGTTTTGATAAAACTGATTATAAAAAGACTCTGATTTAGACAGAAAGCATATAAAACGCAGCAAACGTGTTTAGTAACATGCTTCTTAAAATAATATCCTATGTATTTAATTTTCTTGGTCGCATCACATACTCGATTTACACCAACTTTAAGAGGCGCTATTGATCGAATGTCTGTTTAACCCGTTTTGTGACGGACAGACCGACTGACACGTCTTATTTTATAATAGAATATATAGATTATCCCTATTGGAGAAATTAAATTGATTTACACCAACTTTCTTAGGAACTATTGATAGAGTGTCTGTTAAACGTATTTTGTTTATAGCACCATGCAACATTTTTTCTAAACTAAGTTATATTTTAGATCCACAGTTCCTCCCCCCCCACCTTCCTTCATTTCCCCCACTTTCACTCCATCCCCCTTCTCATCCCACCTACATTTCCACAACATACACTTCCACCATCAACACTTCCACCATCAACACTTTTACTATCAACACTTCACCATCAACACTTCACCATCAACACTTTCACCATCAACACTTTCACCATCAACACTTTCACCATCAACACTTTCACCATCAACACTTTCACCATCAACACTTTCACCATCAACACTTTCACCATCAACACTTCACCATCAACACTTTCACCATCAACATTTTCACCATCAACACTTCCACCAACAACATTTCCACCAACAACACTTTCACCATCAACACTTTCACCATCAACACTTTCACCATCAACACTTTCACCATCAACACTTTCACCATCAACACTTTCACCATCAACACTTTCACCATCAACACTTTCTCCAACAACACTTCCACCATCAACATCTCCTCCATCTACCCTTGCCACAAATTCACTTCCCCCATCTTCCCTTCCCCCAGATACCTCCTCCCCCTTTTAATTTCCCCCACCTTCAATTGCCTCACCTTTTACTAAATATAATCAAATTGAAGTACAAATTAAAATGAGAGGAACAATTAATTATAAAAGACAAATAAATGTTTTGTTAGTGGTATCATGCATACCGAATTTGCTTATATCTAATTACTGAAAGCGTAACGGACGGACTCATCCACTCACTGACTCTGTTGAAGGCAACCTGTAACTTCAACACTGTTTGCATATTTCCCCGTTAATTTTATCCATTTCAAGCTAAGTAATAGTTACATTTCGAGAAATAAATGAATAACTAAAAATGACATAGTTATATTCAAAAGCTTTCTAAAAAGATAAGGCTATAATGAAAAAATAGTATTACATATTGTGGGTTAATTAAACTCTTTATATTCTGAAAACGTGTCTGTTAAAAATGTATTACATTAATCGTTTGCAAATCTCTTAGCAAAAAGATTGTAAATTTGCGTCTTGCATTATTGCACATTTTCTATAAGGAATACAAGCATGGCGTATACAATACGAGTTGATTAGCCAATGAAAGAATCTCCCAATTATGGATAATAAATGTCAAGCAAAGAAGTACTTAAATAAAGTGTTTATGTAAAGAGAGCTGTGAGATTTTCACAGAGAGTTTAGAATGGGTATAAAAAACTGATGTTATACCTAGGGTG
>CANNZV010005345.1:0-28249 GCA_947561585.1 Caprella mutica
AATGGAACTAATTATATTTTATGATTATATATCATTACCTTATTCTTTAAATCTAACTCATAAAATAAAAAATCTAAATAGAGATAATGGAAATATTACTATATTAGATAAATTCTCATTTAGACCATTTTCATTAAATGAAAGAAAAATCTCTTTTAAAAATAAAATATCAATAGATAAATCAAGATATGAGGATAATATAGAACAAATAAGAGAGTTTTTAAGAATAGATACTAATAGTGAAATATTATTAAATCAAATATCAAGAAAAACAATTGAATTATCAATTAATCATATTCCTAAAAAATTAGAACTTGATACAAACAAAATTTTAAAAAATAAAATATATTTAGGTGAAAGTTTTAATGGTGAAGATATTTATATTTCATTTGATGAAATATCTCATACTATTACAAGTGCTGCTAGTGGTTCAGGTAAAAGTGTATTACTAAATTTAAAAATGCTCTCACTATTACATAATATGAAAATAAATAAAAACCTAATTAGTAAAATCATATGCTGTGATTTTAAAGGTGGAGTAGAACTAAATAGATATAGTAAGATAAATGAAAATATATCATTTATTGATAATATGGATAACTTTATTGCTATGTTAGAAGATTTAGTTGAAGCTATGAATAAAAGATATGAAATACTAAAATATAAAGATGAATATATATTTTTAATTGTAGATGAGTTTGGAACAATAGCATCATTTCCTAAAAAAGAAAAAGACCACATATTTAAATTACTAACTCTTATTTTACAAAAGGGAAGGGCTTGTAATATATTTACTGATTTGTATTTACAGAAATTTGATGCAAATTCAATTGCAACACAAATTTCAGTTAATCTTATTTCTGCTTGTCTTATGAGAAGTCAAAGTGATTATGCTAATCAACAATTAATTGGAGTTCAAGAAGAGATTAAAAAGATTACAAATTTAGAACCATCAAACTTTCCAGTTGGAAGATGTATATATAAAAACTCAAAAAGTGAATTTAAACTAATTCAAGTTCCTTATTTTTTATTTGATACTTATAAAGAATTTATATAAATAGATATTGAAAAAGTAATAAATAATTTGGATTTGTAATTAAATAGTAATTATTAAACATTTTAATCCCTTTTTAATGAGTTGTTATGTTATAATTTTCTTTTTTTGTAAAGTTATTATCTTATAAATAATTTTATAGCATAATATGGGAAGCATAATGTAAAAGTTTTTATTTCTATTGTTTTTGTTTTATCATTAGGTTCTACTTGTTCCTTTGCATATCAGGATGCAGTTCTAAAACTTTTAATTGAAGGTGTTGTGCCATTGGCTAATGTTTTAATCTATAAATCTGGTGAAGAAAAAGAATTTGATAAGTTATTAGTAGAAAAAAGAGTAAATAATAATAAAAATACTGAATCAAAAAAACTTCAATATGATTATGAAAAATTAGAAAAACAAAAATAGAAAATAAAGAAGTTGAACAAAAAGAGGAAGTTAAAGAAGAAAAACCTGGTTTCTTTGCTATTTTAGAAAACTCAAATAAAGCAGCAGAAGAAGCACATCAAAGAAATGTTCAACTGATATTTGGGAATTAAAAGTATTAAAAAAAGGAAAAGTATGAAAAAGTTAATTGTTTCAACATTATTATCATTAGGATTAGTATCAAATGCAAATGCATTTGTAGCAGAACTGGGATTAGGTATTTCACAAATCATTATAGAACAAGTTGTAGGACAGACATTAGATTCAGATGCTGAAAAAGAAATGCATAAAGAAAATGTTGACAAGAGTATGAAAGGTTTTAAAGAATTTTTTACAGGTAAAGAAGAAGATAAAGAAGAAGATAAAGAAACAAGTTTAGAAAAAGTTCATAAAGAAACACAAGAAAATATTAGAAAATTTGAAGAACAACAAAAAATTTATGAAGAAAATGTTAAAAAAAGAGAAATTGAAGAAAATAAAAAAGAAAAAGTATCTTTAAATGAAACTCAAAAAGTTGAAACAACAAAAATAGAAAATAAAGAAGTTGAACAAAAAGAGAAAGTTAAAAAAGAAAGTTCTGGTTTCTTTGCTATTTTAGAAAACTCAAATAAAGATGCAGAAGCAGAACATCAAAAAAGAGTTCAAGAAATGTTAGGGAATTAATAAAAAATTAATTTATTAGAAAAAGGGAAAGAATGAAAAAAAATGTTTTAGGGTTAATGTGTTTGGTTAGTTTTGGGTTTTCAAATGGAGATTTCTCAACAGTTATTAATCAGGATTTAGGATATGTTTATGATGGTGGTGATAAAAAATGTAAAAAAACAATAGGTAATTGGGCAAAATCATATAAAGAACTAAAATTTGTTTTAAAAAATACACCATTTACTGATGACAGAAAATACAATAATTTAGTTAAATTTAAAACAAAAGATGGAATGAATTTTTTCTTTTTTAATAGTATGAATAGTTGTAAAAGATATATAAAAATTTATGGTTAATAATAAATCTTTAAATAATAAAAAAGGAAATATAGTGAAAAAAACGGTTTTATGTTCTGTAATAGTAACTGGTTTACTATTTACAGGTTGTTCAAATGAAATTAGTCAATTAAATACAAGTATCAACAATAAATTGTTTGCAAAAAAAGAAGAGTCAAATAGTGTTAAAAATAAAGAAATTATTAAATCTTCTTTAAAGGCTCATTTAGGAAATGGTAAAGTTTTAGCCTTTGCACATATGAAAAATGGGACAGAATTTATAAAATTAAGTTCTGAAAAATCTAATGATGAAAGTATTGAAAATGTTTTAATAACTACTTCTGGTTTTAGTCCTGATTATACTATTCAAAAAGATTATGATTGTAAATTAGTTAAAGGTGCCAAATTTACAAGTTTTAAAAGTGATAGTTCTTTTAGTTCTGCTTGTTCTAGTAATTATCTTTCTTCAGATATTGGTGGTAGTATTTCAAGTGGTATAGGTCAGGCATTAGTTGCAGTTGGAACACTTGGTACATTTACTCTTGATCAAGGAGTAGATTATAAAAAATATTTTAATAAAGAAAAGTTTTTAGAGATTATTGAAAGTACTAAACTTCCTGAAATAAGAGAAGAATTATTATCTTTAAATAATTATATTGAAAATAAAGAAAAGAGTATTAAGAATATTTATGATGAATATTTAGATAGATATAAATCTAATACTGAAAAAATATCTTTTAAATATAAAGTTATAGATAAAAGTGGCTTATATCCAAGAAAAAAATTTAATGCTAATTATAAAGTATTATTAAATAATCCAGAAAAAAAAGAGTTTAAATATAAAAAGTATTTAAATAAAAGTTTAGTTTTAACAAATCCTGTTGAACTAAAAACAAAAATTAGTGCAATTAAGAATGAATTAGATTTACAGTTTCAAAAAGATAAAAAAGAATATATATCTTATATAAATAAATCATTTAATAGTTATATGATAGATGGTGAAAAAAACCAATTATTTAAATTAAATAATGATATATCATTTAATATTGAAACAAAAAGTCAAAAAAAAGTTAAGTTAAGATTTGGGAAGAAAATTGTAATTCCAGTTAATGTTGTAATTAAATCAGTAAATATAAAAAATGCAATACCTAAAAAATTTATCTTTAAAGATAGTAATTTAGATGTAAATGTAAAATATAATTTTGGAGAAAAGGTTAATATTATTGTTAATAATAAATCATCATCATTTATTAATGTAAAATCTTTGACTAGTTATTTAAAAACAGATGTTTATAATATGAAAAATGTTAGTAGAGAAGTTTCTCCTTATACTAGAACCTTGCCTTCAAATAGTGATTATTATTTGATTTCAGATAGTATGTTAAATTCAAGTGATTATAAAAATATCACTAAATATAGGGCAATGAATACACTTATAAATTATGGATATGCAATAAAATATCATAAAAATAGCACTAATCAAAATAAATCAATTTATAAAACAAAAAAATATAGTTTATATCAAATTTATAAAAGTAAAATTTAATAAAAGGTAAAAAATGAAAAAAGTTGTTTTATTATTAATATGTTCAGTAATTTTTGGGTTTAGTGAAACTCATAAAACCAATTTGGTAAGTTATTTCAATTCAAATAACTTATATTTTACAAGTAAGCATTATTTAATGGAAAAAAATAATTTTGGTGGCAATGCAGCAGCATCAAATGCTTTTCAATTATATGTTATTGGTGTAGTTGAAATAATGCAAATGCATATGCCAATCTGTTTAAGAAAGAATAATAATAAAAATATTAATATTAATGAGATTTATTCAACAGTTATAGATTATATGGAAAAGAACTCTGAACTTAAAGGAAAAGAACCTTCTTTTGTAATTGTAAATAATGCAATTAATGAAAAGTATAGATGTAAATAAATATTAACATAATATTTAAAACCATAAAATAAAAAATCTCTGATTTTTTATTTTTGGTTTTCATCTACTTGTTTCTATTTTATACTATCTGTCCTATCTTAAATAATTAATATAAATTATCAATAGTTTCTTTAATTTTAGAAAAGTCTAAAAAGTCATAAACTAAACAATCATTAATTACTTGCTGTAAAATCTCATTTGTTTCTATTTTATACTATCTGTCCTATCTTAAATAATTAATATAAATTATCAATAGTTTCTTTAATTTTAGAAAAGTCTAAAAAGTCATAAACTAAACAATCATTAATTACTTGCTGTAAAATCTCATTTGACATTAATTCATCACCATAAGTATCTACATCTTTATTTCCAGTTCCATCACTATGTCCAGTAATATCATTTATGATATAAACTGGAATTTGTTGATTTTTATGCATTTGATTAACTAAATGCCTTAAAGAGTAGAATGTTTTGTTTTTTTGTTTAGTAATATGTTTTCTATTATAAATTGAAAATTTATTTGTAAAATTGGAAGCATTATCATTATAAATTTTAATTTTGAAAATAGTAGATTAGATTTATTTTTCTTTTGATATTTTACATATTTCATAAAACCAAGTTCTAATAATGTATTAGATAGAGGTGTAAATCTTTCAGTATCTATTGTTTTAATCATTTTATCAAATTCAATTCCTATAATTCCATTCTTTTTCTTAATTAAAGAAGTTCTTAATTGTGCTAACTCAGAGGCTTTTGCTCCTGTAAAAAGTGTTAGTAAAGGTATAAAAATACATTCAGGGTTATATCTCATTATTTCAAGTATTTTTTCATTGAACCAAGGTGATTTTTCAAAAAGTTTTTTTAATTCTGTTTGAGAATATGGAATTTTGGCTGTTTTTTGTTTTTTAGATTTTTTCTTATCAATTATTTTTAAATCTTTTGATAAATTTCTTTCTAAGTAATTACAATTATAACCCCATTCAAATACCTGATGAACTCTTCTTAAATGTTTATTTATAGTTGTAAGTCCTATTTTTTTAAGTTTTTCTTTTTTAACTATTTCAATAACTTCATTTACATTTTTATTTTTTAGAATATTTTTATTTCTTCTTTCTGGAAGACTTTTCAATACTTTATCTCTAAAATTTGAAAAGTCTTCTTTTGTTAATTGATTTATAGTTTTATTTTTATAGTAGTCATTTAAATTTTGAAGAACATATCTTATATCTCTTGTATTTTTATTACTCCAATCACTTGCTTCTTCTTTTTCTCTTATATACATTTCTGTAAGTTCTAAAATACCTAAATCTATATTAGAATTTGTATTTATTTCTTCTTTTTCATATGGATTATTTGATTGAACTATATTTAAAACTTCTTGATTATTTTTAAAGAGATTAGTTAATTTTTCAAAGTGTTCTTCTTGTAAATCATAATTAAAAACTTCTTTTGTTTTAAGGTTATTATTAATCACTTTTTGTTCTTGATAAGTGTTTTTTAATAGTTCCCACTCTGCTTTTAAAAGTTCCCAGTGAAAAATCTTTTTTTCTTTTTCTGTTTCAAGTTGATTATAATCTTCTTCTAAATTTGTTCTTTTTAAAATCTTTGAAGTTTCTTCTTTTACTTTATCTATATCATTTGATTTGTGAATTCTTGAATATCTATCAATTGCATAAGATAATGCTTCTTTTGTATGTCCTCCATAAAATTCTCCATTTAAAGTAATTGATAGGTCATTATCTCTTTGTTCTTCATAATCATTATATTCTTCTTCAATCATATAAGTTTTATATTTGTTTATAACTTGTCTAATTTCAATAACTGTCATTTTTTCAAATAATCCTTTATAAATCATATTCTTAATTTTATAATCAAAATATGAATGTCTCACTAGTGCTTCTTCATAATTTTTTGTTTGAAGTGAGAAAACAACTTCACCAAAATTCTTAATTTTTCTTCTATACCAAAAGGTTTTATTTTTTTTAGAAAGATACTTTATCATAATTTTGCTACAATCCTTGTATCAAATTTGTGTATCAAAGACTTAATATAAAATTAAAATGAATATAAAGAATACCTATTTAAGGAGTATAGATGAGTGTTTTATTAGAAATGTCGATGTTTCCTACAGATCAAAGTGAGAGCAAAAGTGAGTATGTTGCTCAAGTTGTAAAGATTATTAAAAACTCAGGGCATCCCTATCAATTGACAGCTATGGCCACTTTAATTGAAACCTCTAAAGTTTCAGAAGCCTTAGAAGTTGTACAAAGATGTTATAAAAAACTAGAAGAGCTAAATTGTAATAGAGTATATGCAACTTTAAAATTTGATATAAGACAAGGTCATGAAAATAGATTAGAAGAAAAAATTAAATCAGTAGAAAATCATATAGGAGAAGTTTCAAAATAGCCTAAAAAAGGCTTTTTTGAACTCCTAATTTTTCTTCACCTAAAGCTTTTAATCTAAAAGTATATCTATGCTCATCACTTCTTCCAAACTCTTTAATTTTTTCAACATGAGCTTTTGTTCCATAGCCTTTGTGTTTATTAAAATCATATTCACTATAATTAGAAGCTATTTCACACATGTATCTATCTCTTGATACTTTTGCTAAAATTGAAGCTGCACTTACTTCTTTTATAGTAGCATCAGCTTTTATTTTATGTTGTAAGTTTGAAATACCAAATGAGGTATTACCATCCATTAAAAATTCATTTGCATTAGATGTAAGCTTTTCCATGATTTCTTTAATTGATTGTTTTAAACAAGCACTTATCCCCATATCATCAATTTCTTTTGCACTTTTGAAAACTATATGATAATAAGAATTTTTTATAATCTCATCAAATAATAACTCTCTTTTTTTTTCACTTAAAACTTTTGAATCATTTAACTTTTCAACATCATTTTTTAATACTACACCTGCAACGACTAAAGGTCCAGCTATAGGACCTCTCCCTGCCTCATCAATTCCACATAACATATACTATCCAATAATTTTTTTTCAAATATAGCTAAAATAAAATTATACCTATATAAATAATTTTAATATGTTTAAAATAAGCATAATATACATTATATATACATAAATAAGTAAATAGTTTACTAAGTAAAAATATTATAAGATATAAACATAGAATATATTAAAGGTTATTACTTTGTTTAAAGTAAAAAGTTTGAAAAAGAGTATCATATCAGTAGTGATCATTTTTACTTTGTTTTTTACAAGCGTAATATTAGCAATAACTATTTTTTCTTTTTTTAACTTAAAACATCAGTCTATGCAACATTCTCAAAAAGAGATTTTAATTCATGTAAAGGAGCAAATAAACTCTTTTATAAATAAAATCGAGAATTTATCTTTTTATCTTGTAAAGAATAATACTAATCTTCAAATAACTTTTCAAAATATATTAAACACTAATGATGAGATATCAACAATTATTATATTTGATAATCATAATAATGTTAAACAAATATACTCTAAAACAGATATTTATTTAAAGTTTTTAGATGATTTATCAAAAAATGAAATAAATATAAAAAACACTTGGTCTGATTTATTATTTTTAAATTTTAAAAAAACACCTTCAATTGCATACTCTTTTACTTTAGATAAAAATCGAGTTATTTTTTTAGTATCACTTAAGAAAATACAAGAGTTAACAAAAACTTTTAAAAATAGTGATAACACTTCTAGATTTAGACTTTTTGATAAAAATAAGAGATTTATTATAAATAATGACTTAGATACCCAAAGCCTTGAAAAATTTGATTCTAAATCAGAAGCTTACTTCACAAATTTAATTGAAAAAAATGAAGAGTTTGTTTTGAAAAAATTTGAAAATATATGCTTAGGTTCTGTTGACTATGGAATGTATACGACAATTGAAAAAACCTCATGGAAACTCCTGATTAGAGAAAACATAAATGTGTTAGAAAGTTATATCTTAAAAGTAGTATTTACTTTAAGTATTATTATATTTATTTTTACTTTATTAATGTTGTTGTTTATTAATAAATATCTTAAAAAAGTTTTTTTTAGATTAAATAAATTTAAATTACAGTTTAAAAATATTTCAAATGGTGAGTATCAAAATAAGGTTCAATATACAGATTTTTATGAATTAAATAGTTTTATTAAATCTTTTGACAAAATGAGATTAGAGTTAAATAAAAGGGAAATATCACTTATTAAAAACTTAGATAGCTTTAAACACCTAGTTGACTCTACTATGGAAGGGATTATTATTCATGATAAGAATGAATGCATAAAAGTAAATAATGCAGCAGCAAATATTTTAGGCTTTAATAATAAATATGAATTAGAAGGCGATAGTATTTTTAAAATAATACCAAATAAATACAAAAAGGTATTAGAAGATTGTTTTAAAAATAATATTGATATAGATGAGCCTAAAGAATTTAAACTACTAAAAAAAGATAATACTATTGTATATGTATTAGCCAAAGACCAAGAGATAAACTTCAAAGATAAAAAGTTGAGAATTTCACTTTTTTTAGATATTACTGATTTAAAAGAACAAAATAGAATAATAATGGAACAATCAAAACTATCATCAATTGCCCAAATGTTAACAAACATTGCCCATCATTGGAGACAACCATTATCTACTATTAGCGTTTTATCCTCTGGTATGAAACTAGAAAAAGAACTAGATATTCTTGGAGATAAGGAATTAGTTAAGGGGCTAGATAAAATAAATAAAACAACAAAAGAATTATCTTCAATAATTGATAGATGTTCTTCGTATTTTGAATTAAATAAAAGGCAAGAAAACTTTGATTTAATTAAAAGTTTGGATGCTTCTTTAGTTTTTATCGAGCCTGTACTTTTTAAGCATGAAATAAAGCTAATACAAAAACATCAATCAAATGAACTTTTTATACAAGGGTATTTAACAGAATTTTCGCAAATAGTTTTTAATCTTTTAGATAATGCAAAAGATGCAATATTAAACTCAAAAGTAAAAGAAAAATATATCTTAATAGAAACTAGAAAAGTTAGTAACAAAGTTCTTATAAAAATAAATGATTCGGGATTAGGAATTAAGAAAACAGAAATAGAAAAAATATTTGAACCTTATTATACAACTAAAATAAAAGAAGTAGGTGCAGGGATTGGCTTATACATGGCTCATTATATTATTACGAAACATATGAAAGGTAATATTAAAATTAAGAATAATGAGTTTTTTGTAGATGATAAAAAACTATATGGATTAGAAGTAATAATAGAGTTTAAAATTACTTAGATTTAGTATAATCACTATATAATATGTGCTAAATTAGTTATTATATAGGGATAATTATGATTGATAATTTAAATGCTAAAAAAGAATTTATCTTTTCTACTATTTTGATCTTTTTTTTATGGTTAGTTTTTTCTGCTTATGATGCATTTGAATTAACAATTGAATATTTAGAAACTCATGAAGAATATGAATTAGATGAAATACTACTTTTATTTATCATTTCAGGAGTTATATCGACTATTTTTGCCATTAGAAGAGTTATAGAGGCAAATAAAGTAAATAAACAATTACTACAATTAAATGAAGATTTAGAAAATAGAATAAAAAAGGCAATAAAAGAAAAAGAAGAACAACAAGCATTATTAGTAAATCAAGCAAGATCAGCATCTATGGGTGAAATGATAGGTAATATAGCACACCAATGGAGACAACCACTAAATGCACTTGGTTTAGTTATTCAAAATATAAAAGTTTCATATGAAATGGATGAATTAGATGATGATTTTTTAGATAGGTCATTAAAAAAAGCAAATTTATTAACTAGTGAAATGTCAAAAACAATAGATGACTTCAGGAATTTTTTTAAACCAAATAAAGTGAAACTAAATTTTGATATAGGTAAAAAAATTAAAGAGTCTCTATTTTTACTTAGTAGCTCTTTTAATCAACATGAAATTAAGATTATAACAGATATTAAAGAAGAAATAAAATATGTGGGTTTTCCAAATGAGTTTTCCCACTGTATTTTAAATATTTTAAATAATTCTAAAGATGCATATGAAGAAAATGAAATTGAAGATAGAGTTATTAATGTAAGTGTTAATAAAAATCAAAAATCAGTAATAATTAAGATAAAAGATAATGCAGGAGGAATCTCTAAAGATATTGAAGAAAAAATATTTGACCCATATTTTACAACTAAAGATGAAGGAAAGGGAACAGGTATTGGACTTTATATGACTAAAATTATTATTGAGAAAAATATGAATGGTAGTATAAAAACTAAAAGTATTGAAAATGGAACAATTTTTATAATAGAATTACCTTTAAATAACTAAAAATAGGTATACTATATAATCAGCATAAAAAGTATATAATATGTCTATTTTAAATAATAAAGGTTATTTATGCAAAACATTTCAAGATTTATGATAGCTTTTTTTCTTTTTATAATTTTAGTAGTTTATTACTTTTATAAAACAAATGAAAGCGAAAGTGTTAAAATAGGGTTTGTAGGGGCTTTAACCTCTAAATACTCTGTTTTAGGAAATGCTATGATGAATGGTGTACTGCTAGCCTTTGATGAAATAGATTATAAAATAGATAATAAGAATATTGAAATAATATTTAAAGATGATAAAAAAAATCCAGAACTTAATAAGCAAATTGTAAATGAATTTATTGAAAATGATATTAAGATAGTTATCGGTAATGTAACTAGTACAATGTCAAAAGTTTCAATGTCAATTATAAATAAACATCCTGATATGTTTATGATATCAGCAGCATCAGCAAGTAATGAATTTACTGGAATAGATGATCAGTTCTTTAGAGTCCATGTTGCAAATAATCCTTCAAGATTTGATTCTTTCTCAAAATATATAATACAAAATAATTACAATAAAATTTATGGTTTGTATGATCCTGATAATATAACTTACTCAAAAGATTACCTAATTAATTTTGAAAAAAGTTTTATAAACAATAAAGGAACTAAACTTATAAGTTTAGAAAGTACTAATAAGAGTTTAGATAATTTAGTACTAGATATAAAAAAGAAAAGTCCAGACATGATTTTAATGTGTGCAAATTCTGTTGATTCAGCAAAAATAATACAGTTTTTAAGACTAAAGGGTGTAACTACAAAAATTGCTCTTGCAGAATGGGCTATGACAAAGTCTTTTTTAGAAAATGCTGGGAAAGCTTCAGAAGGAGTTATTTTTAATATTGATTTTAATCCTAAATCAGAAAAACCTAAATACAAAAAGTTTGTAAAAAATTATAAACAAAAATACAATCATGAACCATCTATGTATGCTGCAAAAGCATATGAACTTGCACAAATCATAATAGAAATACTAAAAAAAGGTGATGAAAGACAAATAAAATATAACTTATTAAAACAAAAAAACTTTGAAGGATTGATAGATAAGATTGTATTTGATAAATATGGTGATGTTGTTAGAACTTATTACACTTTTGAAGTAAAAAATAACGAGTTTATAAAAATAAAATGAAAAAAATAAAAAGTTTAAAAAAAGAAATCTCTTTGCTATTTATAGTATTTAGTATTTCAATTATAATTATAATAGGTTCATTTTCTGCTTATAGTTTATATAAAAGCAGATTAAATAGTATTGATCATAATCAAGAACAAGTATTGCTTCAAGTTGAGTATGAAATAAACAATTTTATTGATAATGTTATTAATGTATCAAACTATTTAAAAAAAGAATACAAAAATGATGAATATAGTTTAAATAATATAGTTCAAATAGATAGAAGTATATCAAGTATATTGGTCTTAAATAAAAGTGGAATAATTGAAAACTTTGCAGCCTTACATAATTTAAATGTTTATAAAGGTTTTGACTACTCTAATAAAAACTATTTTAAAAAAATAAAAAGTGCTGATGATACTTACTGGTCAAGTGTGTTTCTATCTAGTGTAGATGAAGAACCTTCAATCTCTTATAGTTTTATGCATAATGAAAAGGTTTTTGTTTTTTTTATTAAGTTTACAAATATGTCAGATTTTATTAAACGTTTTAAAAATATAGATAACTCACATATGATTAGAGTTTTTGATGCAAATGGAACAATAATTATAAATCCAGATTCAAATGAAATGGTTCTTCAAAGGTATAATGCAAGTTACACAGATGTATATGAAAGTATGATAAATAAAGTACAAGCATACCAGCAAGTAAATTTCGAAGCTATTAAAAGTTTTAAAACACAATATGGAACATATGTAAATATAGATAAAACAAACTGGAAAGTTGTAGTAAGGGATGATTACACAAAAGTATTGGAAAGTTTAAACAATATCATTTATTTGACATTTTTATCAATAGTACTTTTTTCATTGATTTCAGTTATGGTCTCTTTAAAATTTTCTAAAAAAATATTTGATGTTTTTGATAAACTTCAAAGTACAACAAGTGAAATTTCAAATGGAAATTATGACACTAATATTGAAAAAAGTAATTATTTAGAGTTTAATAAACTTATAAGTAGTTTTAATAAGATGAAAAGTGAGATTGATAAAAGAGAGGACTATTTAGAAGATTCACTAGAGAGTTTTAAAACTCTTTTTAATTCAACTTTAGAATCTATTGTCTTAACTAAAGATTCTGAAATAATTGATGTAAATAATGTAACATTAGATTTATTGAAAGCTAAAGATAAAAGTGATTTTATTGGAAAAAATATGATGATATTTGTATCTGAAGAGTATAGAGAAATAGTTAAAAATAATTTACAAAAAGATACTCATCCTTACGAAGTTGAACTTATTACTTTTACAGGTGAAAAAATAAATGTTTTTGTTCAAGGTAAATTATTAAAGTTTTTAGGACAAACAGTTAGAGTTACTGCAATAATTGATATCACAGAAGTAAAACAAAAAGACAGGCTACTTTTTCAGCAATCAAAAATGGCATCAATGGGAGAAATGATAGGCAATATTGCTCATCAATGGAGACAACCTTTGAGTGTAATTACAACTTGTTCTAGTGGTATTAAATTAGAAAATGAAATAGGTTCTTTAAATGATGAACGATTAAATAAAAGTGTAGATAATATAATTGAAAACTGTAGATATTTATCAAAAACAATTGATGATTTTAGAAACTTCTTTAAACAAGATAGACAGATTGAAGAGTTTAATGTAAATGAATATATAAACAAGGTTTTAAAGTTACTTGGTTCGAGTCTTAAGAACAATGATATAGATGTAAAACTTGATTTTAAAGATGATTTATATTTAAAGGGTGTACCAAGTGAGTTTATGCAAGTTATAATAAACTTGATAAACAATTCAAAAGATGCATTTATATTAAATAACATAGCTAATAAAACTATATGGATAAAAAGTGAAAAAATAAATAATGACATTGTAATCCAAGTAATTGATAGTGCAGGGGGAATAAATGAGACTATTATTGATAAAATATTTGAGCCTTATTTTACTACAAAACATAAATCAAAAGGTACAGGAATAGGTTTATATATGTCTCACCAAATTATCACAGAACATTTTGATGGGTTTATAGATGTAAAAAATTGTGAATACATACTTGATGAAAAAAAATATAAAGGATGTAGTTTTACTATAAGTATCCCACTTAACAAAAACAACTATATATTAAACTATAGTATCTAACTTGACAAATATGCACTCAATTGCTATAATTTTATTAGCAGTTAACATAAAGGAGTGCTAAAAATGAATAAATTATTTGAAAAATTAACTAACCAAATGGCAGAGAGTATTGATTCATCAGTATCTTTAGCCTTACATAATAAAAACCAAGAAATAGAAGTGATTCATTTTGTTTGGGCATTATTGACAAATACAAACTCAGTTTTAAATCAGTTATTAAATAAAATGAATGTTGATAAAGCAGCAATTGAACTTGAAGCTAAATCATATGCTTCAAAACTTTCATCTGTTTCAAGTGTAACAAAAGAGAATATTAAACTATCTAGAAATTTTATATCAAGTTTAGAAAAAGCAGAAGGTTTAATGGTAAAAAATGGTGATAAGTTTATTGCTGTAGATACGTGGCTTATTGCAAATTTTGATTCACCTATTTTAAAAGATGTATTAGGTAAATATATAGACTTACATGAGGCAAAAAAACAACTAGAAGCTATGAGAGCAGGTAGTACTATAGATAGTGCTTCAAGTGATGAAAATTTAGAAGCTTTAGAAAAATATGGTATCGATTTAAATAAGAAGGCTATAGATGGAGAGCTTGACCCTGTAATTGGAAGAGATGAGCAAATTAATAGAATGATGCAAATTCTAATTAGAAAAACAAAAAACAATCCAATTTTATTAGGAGAACCAGGTACTGGTAAAACAGCTATTGCAGAAGGTTTAGCACAAAGAATTGTAGAAAAACAAGTTCCAACATCATTACAAAACAAAAAAGTAGTAACTTTAGATATGAGTGCATTAATCGCAGGTGCTAAATATAGAGGTGAATTTGAGGATAGGTTAAAAAAAGTAGTTGATGAGGTTAAAAAAGCTGGAAATATAATATTATTTATTGATGAAATTCATACAATTATTGGAGCAGGAGCTAGTGAAGGAAGTATGGATGCAGCCAATATTCTAAAGCCATCATTAGCAAGAGGTGAACTTCATACAATTGGTGCAACAACACTAAAAGAGTATAGAAAGTATTTTGAAAAAGACACTGCAATGCAAAGAAGATTTCAGCCTGTAAATGTAAATGAACCAAGTGTAAATGAAGCCTTATCAATACTTAGAGGTATAAAAGAGAAGCTAGAAACACATCACAATGTAACTATAAATGATAGTGCATTAGTAAGTGCTGCAAAACTGTCAAATAGATATATTACAGATAGATTTTTACCAGATAAGGCAATTGATTTAATAGATGAAGCCGCAGCAGAACTTAAAATGCAAATTGAGAGTGAACCAATTGCCTTGTCAAATATAAAAAGAAAAATCCAGACGATTAATGTAGAAAAAGAAGCATTAAAAATGGAAAAAACAAAAAAGAATGAAGATAGATTAATAGAGATTGAAAAAGAGCTTGCGAATTTAAATGAAGAAATGCAAAGTCTTGAAGCTAGATTTGATAATGAAAAACAGACTTTTAATGCAACAAGTGAATTAAAAGCAAAAATTGATCAGTTAAAAACAAAGGCAGAAAGAGCAAAAAGAGAGTCAAAATTTGAAGAAGCTGCATCTATAGAGTATGGTGAGATACCAACACTTGAAGCTAAAATAAAAGAAAATGAAGAAAAATGGAATAGAATGCAAGAAGAGGGTACTTTGCCTTAGAAATTCTGTAGATGAAGAAGCAATTGCTAGTATTGTATCTAGATGGACAGGAATACCTGTAAATAAAATGATGGATAGTGAAAAACAAAGAGTTTTAAAAGTTGAGTCAGTTTTAAAGCAAGATGTTATAGGACAAGATGAAGCTTTAAAAGCAATTTCAAGAGCAATAAAAAGAAATAAAGCAGGACTAAGTGAAGATAGTAGACCTATTGGATCATTTATGTTTTTAGGACAACTGGTGTTGGTAAAACAGAAAGTGCTAAAACACTTGCAAGGTTTTTATTTGATGATGAAAAATCATTGATTAGATTTGATATGAGTGAGTATATGGAAAAGCACGCTGTTTCAAGACTAATTGGTGCTGCACCTGGGTATGTAGGATATGATGAAGGAGGGCAATTAACAGAAGCTGTTAGAAGAAAACCATATAGTGTAATACTTTTTGATGAGATAGAAAAAGCACATCCTGATGTATTTAATATTTTACTTCAAGTTTTAGATGATGGAAGATTAACTGATAATAAAGGTGTTACTGTTGATTTTAAAAATACTATTATTATTCTTACTTCAAATATAGGTAGTTCTAAAATAATTGAGATAAGTGATAAGAATAATCGAAAAAAAGAAGTTTTAGATGAATTGAAACTTCACTTTAGACCAGAGTTTTTAAATAGATTAGATGATATAGTGATTTTTGAGCAATTAAACCTTGAAGCTATTACAAATATTGTAGATATTTTATTTGGAGGAATTAGAAAAAAAGTTGAACAAAAAGATATAGAAATAACTTTAACAAAAATGCAAAAGACTTTATCGCAAAAGTTGGATTTGATCCTGTTTATGGTGCAAGACCTCTTAAAAGAGCGATTTGTGAAATAGTTGAGGATAGACTTGCAGATTTAATATTAGAAGATAAAATAACTGAAGGTTCAAAGGTTATATTCGACATTGAAAATGAAGATATAAAAGTGCAGATAAAATAATCTAAATATTATAACAATAAATATAACTCTTTTTTTGCTATAATTAGAAAAAGCTAAAAGAGTTATATCATGTTAAAAACTGAAAGAGATATTGTAAATCTTATAAAATATTTACCTGTAGTACTAATAATATTTTTCTCTTTTCTAATTACGATTTTTTTATATGGTGAAAATCAAAGTAGATTTGAAGCAGAAGTTGAAAACTTAGAAGAAAAATATATACAAAAAAATAAAGATGAAATAGAGTTTCAAGTAAAAAAAGTAATTGAAACTATAAGCTACGAAAAAAAACTTTCAAAAGATAGACTTAGAAAAAATATTAAAGTACAAGTTAACAATGCTTATAGCATTGCACTATCTATTTATGAAAACAATCAAGATAAATCAAAAGAAGAAATAAAAAAATTAATAAAAGATTCATTGAGGAATATTAGATTTAATCAAAATAGAGGGTATTTGTTTATTTATGAAATGAATGGTGTAAATATTTTACATCCTTTAAAACCACATTTAGAAGATAAGAGTTTATGGAGTTATCAAGATAAAAAAGGAACTTTCTTACTTCAAGAAATGAATAAAATCTTAAAAAAACAAACTCAACATATTATACTTGGTATTGGAATAAACCTAATTATTTAGAAAGAGAGTATGAAAAACTAGGTTACTTTAAACGATTTGAGCCATTTAATTGGTTTATTGGTACTGGCGAATATATCTATGATTCTCAAGAACAGCTAAAAAAAGATGTAGCTCAATCAATTACAAATCTTAGATATAAAAAAAATGGCTACTTTTTTGCATTAAACTTTGAAGGTGAGTATCTAAGTTATTACTTAGATGATTTAATTGGAAAAAATGTAAAAGATCTAAATATTACTGATGACATAACTACAACTCATAATAAAATGATTGAATTAGCAAAAAAGGATGGAGGTTTTATCTCTTATTCTCATAATCAAAAACCAAATAGCCTATCAAGTGTTACAAAAATAAGTTATGTAAATGGTTTAAAGAATTGGGAGTGGATATTGGTACAGGTTTTTATATGGATGACTTATATGAACAAATTAATGAAAAAAAAGAATTATTAAAAAAAGCTAATAATAAATCACTAATGAAACTTATTGTTGTTAGTTTTTTCGTAACTTTAGTCTTATTAGTAATATTTATTTATATTTCATCGATTTTAGAAAGTAAATTTGAATCTTATAAAAAAGAGATAAAAAGAAAGATTGATGAAAATATAAAAAAAGACAATATTCTAGCTCATCAATCAAAAATGGCATCAATGGGTGAAATGCTAGGAAATATAGCTCATCAGTGGAGACAACCTTTATCAGTTATTTCTACAATGGTTACAGGCTTGAAAATTAAGAGAGAATTAGGTGAAGAAGATTTAGAATTGGAAAAAAACTCTTATGATAAGATAAATAGACAAATTCAATATTTATCTAAAACTATAGATGATTTTAGACACTTTTTTAAACCTCAAAAAGATTATGAGAAGTTTTATATAGATGAGACTTTCTTAAAGACTTTTGATTTAGTTGAAGCGCAATTAGAAAGTAAATATATTAATATTATTAAAGATATTGATAGTGTTGAAATAAATAGTTTAGAAAATGAGTTAATTCAAGTATTTATAAATATTATAAATAATTCAAGGGATGAGCTTTTAAAATTAAATACAAAAAGATTTGTAAAAATTGATTGTAAAAATAAAGAAAAGTTTTTAGAAATTTCTTTTGTTGATAATGCAGGTGGTATTAATTCAAATATTATTGATAGAGTTTTTGAACCTTATTTTACGACTAAAGATGAAGAACAGGGCACAGGAATAGGCTTGTTTATGTGTCAAGAGATTATTGTTAAACATTTAAATGGAAAGATGTATGTTGAAAATAGTGAATTCTATATTGATGATATTAAGTATAAAGGTGCAAAATTTACGATTATTTTGCCAACAATAGCTAGTAAGACTAATGAAGATTTAAGTTAGCTTTAACTATAATCCGCAACTTAATTAGTGAATGTAGAGGAAAACTATCATGAAAAGAACATATCAACCACACAATACTCCTAAAAAGAGAACACATGGTTTCAGAGTTAGAATGTCGACTAAAAACGGTAGAAGAGTTATTAAAGCAAGAAGAGCTAAAGGTAGAAAAAGATTAGCTGTTTAAGCAAACAACATCGACTGAATAGTCAAAGAGATTTTAACAAACTATATAAAAGCGGCAAAAAGTGGCATACAAGCTCTTTTGTCGCTTTTTTTAGTTCTGACACAGAATTAAAAGCTGCTTTTGTTACTTCAAAAAAAGTAGGTAATGCAGTTTTAAGAAATAAGGCTAGACGAAGATTGCGAGCTTTATTTGCTTCATACGAAAATCAAATACAAACAGGTAAATATATATTTGTTGCAAAAAATAGTATACATGAGAATGACTTTAATAAAGTAAAAAAAGACTTTGACTTTGCTTTTAAAAGATTAAACTTATTTAAATGAAAAAGATTTTCAAATATTTCATAAAATTTTATCAAAGATATTTAAGTGTAATTTCATTTGGTTCGTGTAGATATTATCCAACATGTTCACAATATGCACTATGGCAACTAGATAATAATACATTTTTTAAGGCTATTTATTTTACAATTACACGCGTATTAAAATGTAATCAACTTTTTGATGGTGGATTTGACTATCCAATTATCTCAAAAAATAGAATTCAAAGAGTAGATTATAAAAAAATTAAAGTCATTTATTGGTTAGTTCCAAGTAAAGACAATAAATATATTGTAGTTAAAAATCGGGAGTGGAAAAGTACGAATGAACAACATGAATCAAAATAACGGTATGCAAAAACGAATGTTAATAATGACATTA
The DNA here is from genome assembly GCA_947561585.1 of Caprella mutica. Taxonomy (NCBI): domain Eukaryota; kingdom Metazoa; phylum Arthropoda; class Malacostraca; order Amphipoda; family Caprellidae; genus Caprella; species Caprella mutica. The sequence continues at coordinate 19,578 of CANNZV010005345.1, forward strand.
GTCGTTTTTGTATTTTTCATCGCATATGAGTTTTTAGTGTTAAAACCTCAAAAAGAGGCAAAAGAAGCACAAGCAAAACAAGAACAAGTTACACAAGCAAAATCAACACCTGTTGAAGGAATGCAAGAGACAGACGTATCAGGTAATCCTGTTGATATGTCAAAATCAGTTGAGTCTTTATCATCAAAAGCAATTGCAACTCAAGAGATTATTTCAGTTATTAAAACTGCAAAAAATATCATTGAAATTGATAATAAAGGTAGAATTGCTCAGGTTACATTATTAGATACAATTTATAAAGATGAAGAACAACATCAAATTAAACTATTTGAATCTAATCAACTAAGACCTTTAGAAGTTAGATTTGCTGATACAAATATAAATGCAAAAGCATTTAAAGTAGCTGCTGTTGCTAATAAAACTGAGCTAGATGCAAAAAGTCAAAAGCAAGAATTAATTATTACGCAAAACTTAGGTGAAACAGTTTTAACTAAAAAGTTCACTTTTTACCCAGATGGACATTATGATTTAACTACAACAACTACAAATGGAAAAAAATTCTTTATTACAAATGGATTTAGACCAAATGTATTAGCAGATATGTATGCTGACCATGGTGCTATGGCTAAATTAAATGATGGTACATTAACAATTATTGAAGATGGTGATTTAGATAAAAATGAAAATCTTACAGGTGCAAAATTCATATCTAACTTTGATAGATATTATGCAACTGTAATTTACAATTTTGAGAAATCGCTAGCTATAACACTAATGCCAGATAATGATGGAAACCCACAAGGGTTTATTCACGGTGGAAACTCTATAACTTTTTCTGGTTATGCAGGTCCTAAAAACTTTAAAGACTTGTCAGCTTTAAATCCTGAATTAACTGATGTAATTGAATATGGTTGGTTTACATTTATTGCAAAACCTATGTTTATCTTACTTCAATTTATTCAGTCTTATGTAGGTAACTGGGGTTGGACTATTGTTATTTTAACAATCTTAGTTAAGTTAGTTTTATATCCTTTATCTTATAAAGGTATGGTTTCTATGAATAAGCTAAAAGAATTAGCTCCAAAAATGAAAGAAATCCAAGCTAAATATAAAGATGATAAACAAAAACAATCAATGCATATGATGGAATTATATAAGAAGCATGGTGCTAACCCAATGGGTGGATGTTTACCATTAATCTTACAGATTCCAGTATTCTTTGCCATCTATAGAGTTTTATTAAACGCTATTGAGTTAAAAGGTGCTGAGTGGATTTTATGGGTACAAGATCTAGCAGAAATGGATCCATATTTTGTACTACCAATTTTAATGGGTGCTTCTATGTATATCCAACAAAGAATTACACCAAATACTATGCAAGATGAGATGCAAAAGAAGATATTCCAGTTCTTACCAGTTATCTTTACATTCTTCTTCTTATGGTTCCCAGCAGGTTTAACTCTTTACTGGTTCGTAAATAATGTATTTACAATTGGACAACAATATTACATTAATAAACTGTTCGAGAAAAAAAGAGCTGCAAAAAAATAGGAATTAACTATGAAAAAATTTGAAGCTAAGTGTTTAGAAGAAGTATACGAATTAGCAACAGCTGATTTTAACTGTTCGATTACTGATTTAGAGATTGAAATCATCCAACAGCCAAGTAAGGGATTCTTTGGCTTTGGTAAGAAAACAGCAATTATCCAAGTATGTTTTAAGGATAATTGCAAAACATATGAAAAAGCTTCTTTAAATAACACTTTTGAAAAAAAAGATATAAAAATTGAAGAGGTTTCTAAAAGAATTGAAGATTCTAACAAACCTAAAGTAGTTGAAAAAAAAGAGGAAGTATCGCCTTCTAAAGTTAGAAAAGTTGAATCAAAAGAGAAGATTTTTGATAACTTTTATAATGAAGATGAATCACAAACTCAAGTTTCAAATATTGTAGTAAAAAAAGATAAACAAAATATATTAGATGAAGTAAGAGCAGGAATAAATACTTTATTTGCTGATAGTTGTTATGGAATTGAAAATATAAAGATTGAATTTTATGATGAAGACACTTTATATATTGAGTTTACAGGTGAAGACTCAGCTTTACTTATAGGTAAAGAAGGGTATAGATATAAAGCTTTATCTTATATTTTATTTAACTGGATAAATGAGAAATATGGTTTAATGTTAAGACTTGAAGTTGCAGAATTCTTAAAAAATCAAGAAACAGCAATTCATGCTTATTTAGAACCTGTTATTGAAACGATAAAAGAAAAAGGTATGTTTAAAACTAAACCTTTAGATGGAATATTAGTACATATTGCTCTTAAAAGATTAAGAGAAGAGTTCCCTGACAAATATGTTGCAGTTAAAACAAATGTTAGAGGTGATAAATATGTACTTGTAAATGAGTACAGAAGTAAAGAGCAATAGTTTGTTACTAGATGATAATACAATAGTTGCAATTGCAACAGCCAATGGAATTGGTTCAATCTCAATAGTTAGAATTTCAGGAGCAAATGCTCTTGAAATTGCTTCAAAAATTACTAAAAAAAACAATTTTAAACCTAGACTTGCTAGTTTAAGCCCTGTATATAATCACCATGATGAATTAATTGATGAGTCTTTAGTACTTTATTTTAAAGCGCCTTTTTCTTTTACAGGTGAAGATATAGTAGAGTTTCAATGTCATGGTGGAGTTGCTATTGCAAATATGATTGTAAACGAAGTTTTACAGTATGGTGCAAGAATGGCAAACCCAGGTGAGTTTTCAAAAAGAGCTTTTTTGAATAACAAGATTGATTTATCTAAAGCAGAAGCTATATCAAAAATGATTGAAGCAAGAAGCGAAGATGCTGTAAAACTTTTAGCTAAACAGTTAAAAGGTGAATTAAGTGATTTTGTAAATGATATTAGAGAAGATTTACTTTTCATGTTAGCTTATACGGAAGTATCAATTGATTATGCTGAAGAGGATTTACCAAGTGATATTTTAGAACAAATAAAATCTAAGATAGATAAAATTCAAATTAAATTAAATGAAACTTTAGATGCTAGTAAAAGAAGAGAAGGAATGATTGAAGGCTTTAAAATAGCAATTGTTGGAAAGCCAAATGTTGGAAAATCTTCTTTATTAAATAAGCTATTAAACTTTGATAGAGCTATTATTTCAGATATTGCCGGAACTACAAGAGATACTATTGAAGAGTCTGTAAAGATTGGAACACATATAATAAAAATAGTAGATACAGCAGGTATTAGAAGCGCAAGTGATGTCATTGAGCAAATAGGAATTGAAAAATCTATTGAAGCAATAAATGAAGCTGATATTGTAATAGCATTATTTGATAATAGTAAAGTTTGTGATGATGAAGATGAAAAGATTATTTCTCTTTTAGAAGAGAATTCACATAAACAGATTATAAAGGTTTTAAATAAAACTGATTTAGAAAATGCTTTTGATAAAAATAAAATCATGGATTTTATAGAGCTTTCTACTAAAAATAGTATAAAAAATTTAGTAAGTAAAATTGAAGCTATTTTAGATAACAATACACACAGCGATGAAATGACACTTATTTCTAAAAGACAGGTGCAAGCTGTAGAAGATACTTTAAGCCATATAAATACTTCTTTATTTCCACTTGAAACTGGTGAGTTTGAGTTCTTCGCTCATCACATAAAAGAGGCATTAGAGTCTATATCAAATATTACAAGACCCTATGAAAACGATCAAATGTTAGATGTAATGTTTGGGGAATTTTGTTTAGGTAAATAAAGAGTAATTTACTCTTTATTTTAACTTTTTAGTTAAGAGGTTTTTCGTAAGATATTAATCTTGCGTTATCTTTTGATATTTCTATCCAAGAGTCACAATCAAACTCTATTTCAATCATACCACCCATTACTATTTCTTCTTTGAAATCTGCTAGTGTAAAAGCTAGTGTTGTTAAAGATGGATTATGCCCAACAAGAATCATGCTATCAACTGTATCAAATGTATAGGTTAAGGTTTCTTGTAATTCATTTAGATAAGCCATATATAATACTTCATTATACATTATTGATTTTGTATATCTTAATGTTTTAGCAAAAATTTCTGATGTTTGTCTTGTTCTTACCGATGGACTTGAAACTATTAAATCAGGCCTGAAACTTTTTTCGAAAAGTTTATTTGCCATATCTTGAGAATCTTTCAATCCTTTTTTACTTAAAGGTCTATCATAATCATCTTGACCTGCTTTTTCTACTTCTTTTTGTGCGTGTCTAACTATAAATAACTTTTTCATCTTCACTCTTTTTGTTTTATATGTAAGATTTTAAAGCATTTTAGCTTTTTTTGTTATAAAATTTTTTACTTAATGTAAAATATAAGTTATATTTAGATTTATACTTTTAAAAGTGCTCAAATTTTGAATCTTTCACTTGAAAACTTTCCAATTAATTTATAAAAGTTAAATATTTATTAAAAAATATTTGATAGAATATTTATATTAGAAAAGGAGTAGGTATGGAACAGCTCAAAACAGTTTTTTTATTAACATTACTTACAGTATTTTTTGTTTTTATAGGTTATTATTTTGCAGGTACAAATGGTATGCTTATTGCATTTTTAATAGCAAGTGGTATGAATTTTTATGCCTATTACTATTCAGATAAACATGTTTTAAAACAGTTTAATGCAACAGCAATAGAAGATAGAAGACATCCAATTTATAGAATCACAGAAAGATTAGTACAAAAAGCAAATCTTCCTATGCCAAAGGTTTATTTAATCCCTGATCATACACCAAATGCTTTTGCAACAGGAAGAAACTATAACAATGCAGCAGTTGCTGTTACAATGGGTTTGTATGAAATGCTAAGTGAAGAAGAATTAGAAGGTGTAATTGCCCATGAATTATCTCATATTAAGCATTATGATATCTTAATTGGAACTATTGCAGCTGTTTTCGCAGGTGCAATTGCAATGCTTGCTAATATGATGCAATTTGGTGCAATATTTGGAAATAATAGACAAAACTCAAATCCTATTATGCTAATAATTATGGCAATTCTACTCCCTATTGCTGCCACTGTTATTCAAATGAGTGTAAGTAGAAGTAGAGAGTATCTAGCAGATGAGGGTGCTGCACGTATGACTGGAAACCCAGCAGGTTTGCAAAAAGCCTTATCTAAACTTGAGAACTATGCAAAAAGAGGAGAAGTTCATAATGCTACAGAGCAAACTGCTCATATGTTTATAGTCAATCCTTTTTCAGCTAAAAAATCATCATTTTCAGATTTTTTTAGAACGCATCCTACAACAGAAGATAGAATTGCTAGATTAGAAGAATTAAAAAGGGAGCTTTAAAATGGGTGAATCAAGTAATATAGATGTGATTTTATCAGTTGTTTTTGTAGTTGCAGTTTTAGTATTTATATTTTTTAAGTTTATACTTCCTTTTATAGACAAAAAATATAAATAGTTTCTAAACATAAAAAAAGCATCCCTTGACCAAAGAGATGCTTAAGAGTGAAATTATATATAAAAAAGTTTAAACTATGCTTTTTTATATACTTTTTTTACGTTTTCTATTTTTGAAGACATATTAAGTAGTGCCATATCAGCTAATACTAGTGCCATCATAGATTCAGCTACTACACTTCCTCTTACTGCAACACAAGGATCATGTCTTCCTTTTAATTCACAATCAACTTCATTATTATGAATATCAACTGTTTCTTGCTTGATAAAAATTGATGGTGTTGATTTAAAATATACTTTTATATTTATATCATCACCATTTGAAATACCACCAAGAATTCCACCTGAGTGGTTTGTTTTAAAACCATCTTTTCTTATTTGGTCATTATTATCATAACCTTTAACTCTCGAGCTTAAAGTCCCATCACCAATTTCCACAGCTTTTACAGCATTTATACTCATCATAGCATTTGCAATTTGAGAATCAAGTTTAAAATATAAAGGTTCACCAAGACCCAAAGGAGCACCTTGAACATTTACAAGTGCAACTCCTCCTACTGAATTGTGTTTATTTTTTGCAGCTAATATTGCATCTTTTTGAGCTTGTTCTACATTTTTGTCTAGCGCGAAGATTTCTGAATCTGATACATTTGCAAAATTTAATTCTTCAGATTTTACCCCATCAATTTCACAAATACCACTTTGTACTTTTATATCAAGCTCTTTTAGCATTAGTTTTGCAATAGCACCTGCTGCAACTCTAGCAGCTGTTTCTCTTGCACTAGATCTTCCACCACCTCTATAGTCTCTTGTTCCATATTTATTAAAATAAGTAAAGTCTGCATGACCTGGTCTAAAAAGGTCTTTTACATTTGTGTAATCTTTTGATTTTTGATTTTCATTAAAAATTACCATTGAAATAGGAGTTCCTGTTGTTATTCCTTCAAATACGCCAGAAAGTATCTCTACTTTATCACCTTCTTTTCTAGATGTTGCGTATTTGTTTTGTCCAGGTTTTCTTCTATCCATTTCACTTTGGATAAATTCTTCATCAATTTTAATACCTGCTGGAACACCATCTACAATACAACCTAAGGCTTTACCATGTGATTCTCCAAATGTAGTAAATTTAAATCTATGTCCAAAGGTATTCATTACTTACTTCCTTTTAACTTTTTAATAGCTATTTTAGCAACAGCTTGCTGTGCTAGTTTTTTACTTTTTCCTTTTGCTGTTCCGTATGTTTGACCATCAATCCAAATTGAGACTTCAAACTCTTTTTTATGATCTGGTCCATATGAACCTTCTATTTTATATTCAGGAATAGAGCCAAACTGTGCTTGAGTTATTTCTTGTAGAGCAGTTTTATAATCACTAAATAGTACATCTAAATTGATTTTGTCATAAGACTCTTCTAGTAGTTTTAAAATTATTGGCTTTAAAGTCTCTAATCCTGATTCTAAATATACAGCACCCATGATTGCTTCAAAAGCATCAGAAAGAATTGAAGCTTTACTTCTACCTTTATTTCTTTCTTCTGCTGTTGATATAAATATATACTCACCAAGTTTAATTTCATTTGCAAGTTTTGTAAAACCTGTTTCATTTACTAATGAAGCTCTTATTTTTGATAATTCACCTTCATTTGATTTAGGGAACTTTTTAAATAAATATTCTCCAACTATTAAGTTTAAAACAGCATCACCTAAAAACTCTAATCTTTCATTATTATATGGTTTTTTAAAACTTTTGTGAGTAAGTGCTTCGATTATCAGATTTTTATCTTTAAACTGATAACCCAAACACTTCTCTAATTTTGTATAATCACTCATTTTTTTCCTTTCTTTATTGATTATCTCTTAACTCTTCTGCAAAGGTTCTTGCAAGTATATCACATCTTTCATTATGTTCGTGCCCTGCATGACCTTTTACCCAAGTTGCTTTTACTTTGTGGTGTTTTGAAACTTCTAAGTACTCTTGCCAAAATTCTATATTTTTCACAGGCTTTTTACTGGCATTTTTCCAGTTATTTCTTATCCATCCTGCTAACCATTCATTTATTGCTTTTACTACATATGTAGAATCAGATATAATATGAACTTCACAAGGCTCTTTTAAGGCTCTAAGTCCTTCAATTACACCTTTTAATTCCATTTGATTATTAGTAGTGTTCATTTGTCCACCACATAACTCTTTTTCATTTCCATTGTATTCTAGAATTGTACCCCAGCCACCAGGACCTGGATTTCCTAAACTAGAACCATCACTGTAAAGATTGATTTGCTTCATCAAATCCCTTAGATAAATTATGTTTTACATTAAAAGTTAAAATACTATGACAATGGGGACATCTACTATCATAAACTGGATGTACATTTTTACAGCTTGAACAAATAAACTCAAAATCTAAAGTTGCATTTGTTTTATGCTCATGTTTATTTAAAGCTATTAGTATATCAAATACAAAATCTTCACTATGATTTAAATTATCAAGATATCCTTTTGCATTGTAAAGTTCTACAAGAAATTCATTTTTGTATACTTTGTCAAAATTAATATCGTCAAAATTTAGGTACCACATCAAATCCATAAAGTTTTTTACATCAAATTTATCTACATTTTCCCAAAAAAATGCTTTATTAAATTGTAATAAAAACTCAGCAAACAATCTTTGAATGCTTGGATTTTCTATAAAGATTTTATATAGAAGTTCGCTTCTTTTTTCATAAGAGTAAACTGGATCATTTATAATTATTAAAGCATCTAAATAAACTTTATCTTTTTGCATATCTTCATTCAACTCTTCTATGCAAGTAGTTACTTCTTTAGCTTTTTCAAATTCATTTAATTTTTCATAAATTATAAGTAGTTTTACTAAGGCATTTTTATTTCTTGGTGAGAATTTTAAAATTCTTAAAAAAATATCTTTTGATCTTTGTAAAAAACCACCCTTGAAGTATGTTTCACCTAAAAGCTCTAAAACTTCTTCTTTTTTTACTCTATCTTTTACATGTTCAAGCAGCGTTAAGTATACATTTATAGCTTTATTATAGTTTCCTTTATGAAGGAAAGTAGATGCTAAAAGTAAAATTGAATCAAAGGGTAAATTATAAGTTTTATAAAGATGTACATAATCTTCTTCTTTCAATTTCCCAAGTTCAAATCTACGTGATAGTTTTCTATAATCTTTTCTAGCAACTCGTTCTTT
>CANNZV010005346.1:0-28244 GCA_947561585.1 Caprella mutica
CGTAAAGAAATTTCAACATTGAATGAATTGTGAATGGATGAACTTTTGAAAGTTTAAACAAATCTGTTATTAAAAAATGTAGTTCATTATTTATTGCTTAAATTGTTATTTTAATTGATAGGTATCCGTGATACCATTAGGTTGTTCTAATATCTAATTGGTATCCATGATACCATTAGGTTGTTCTGATATCTAATTGGTATCCATGATACCATTAGGTTGTTCTGATATCTAATTGGTATCCGTGATACCATTAAGTTGTTCTAATATCTAATTGGTATCCGTGATACCATTAGGTTGTTCTAATATCTAATTGGTATCCATGATACCATTAGGTTGTTCTAATATCTAATTGGTATCCATGATACCATTAGGTTGTTCTAATACCTAATGGTATTCGTGATACCATTAGGTTGTTCTAATATCTAATTGGTATCCGTGATACCATTAGGTTGTTCTAATACCTAATGGTATCCGTGATACCATTAGGTTGTTCTAATATCTAATGGTATCCGTGATACCATTAGGTATCATGGATACCAATCACAAACGCGTGAAATTGTTTTAAAAACTGATCTTCGCAATATGGAACTGTTCAATAACTAGTAACTCACCCCAGTAGGTACTATACACAATATACCTTTACCAGTACCTGTAGGCTCTACTTTTAGTGTCGGTGGTACTGTCAGGGCCTTTGATGCCCCGAAAGCGGGTCTTTGTCTCCGCCAGCATCTCCAGGAGGAGGGGGGCATTGCGTCTGATGCCCCCCAGAGCCTTCAGGAACTCCTTGCGCTCCTCCGAAGAAACGGGGGCATCTGGGGGGGGGGGGGGAGTGATGTTTGAAGAAAAATAAAAGAAATGGCAATAAGATAATTCAAATCTATTATAATGTAGTTTCAAGAAAAACCTGCAATCAAAATATTTAAACCTATACGATTAGTTTTCAAGTATTAGATGTAAATCCCGGACGGAAATGCCAGTAGATGAATATCTAAGAAACACCTTAAAATTTTAAAATGTTTTAATATCAAAATATGACAATTTTTGATGACTTTCTTGATAATAACATATTGATATTCCCATCCATTTTTTAATTCGCATTAAGTGATTGATATATTATAGTAGAATAAAACGGATATTAAATATCTTTTTTTTACCGGCTGCAGAAGGTCTGGGATCTCGCCACAGTCTGGGTACTGGTATCCGGCTCCTGGGAGCACTACCTTCTTCAGGCAGCGGCTTCTGGGCAGCCTGTCTTCGGGCATAGAGGATGGCTCCCAAGATGATACCCACACACACGGCACCCCCCGCAGCCGCGCATGCTATCACCGCCATGTCACGCCCCGTTATTGTAGAGAGCAGGGAACCCGCTGGAAAAAAAGAGCCAATTAGGGAATAAAAATATGGAAGGAAATTGTGGAAGTACCAAGAGAGAAAGTTATGGTGGGGCCATAGGAGATTGAGATGGGACTTTTCTTAATATCATCTTCTATAGAAATAATTATCTCCTCAAGTTGAACGAGTGGAACCCCCAGATTTCTCTAATTTGCCCAGACAATATGAAGACATAGCTATGTTCTCCCATTTTGAACTAATATGAAGTAAATAAAGTACTGATGAAGTTACAGGTGAAATAACCACCAACAACAATCATACCCTGGGTACAGAGCTGATGAAGTTACAGGTGAAATAATCACCAACAACAATCATACCCTGGGTACAGAGCTATACTTGGATTGAGCTTTGACCGAAATAATGTCCCCTTACCGACACAGACAGTTCCCTGGTAGAAGAGTTCGTCCCTCCATTGGGACACGTGTCCTAGAGGACACTGGGACACACACTGTCTGGTGGTGTCCATCATCACACTCTGACATTTCAGGCATGCTCCTGACGACAGGTCACACGTCAGGCACTCTGATTGATCACATGATGCTGAAAAAGAAAAAGAAATTGAACTAGATTGTTACGCGTAGGGAAATAAAAAATCAATGGTTATTGATGTAGAAATCAATTAAGAATATACATTTTTTAATTATTTATTATAACAAATATTGAAAATCAGTCCAGATTTTGCCTCACTTGAAAAAAAAACGATGAATAGGTATAATGGAAAAACTAAAAGTCGGTCAAACCGCTTGCCTGTCACAATCATCCTAGCCACAACTTCCGAAAATTAATCATATTAAACAATTTAGACATTTATTTAAAATAGTATTATATTGTTTTGAAATTATTTGGTTACAAAAAGTCTATGTCTGCATAGACTTAAATATTTTAAATGATAAATGGCGGAATAATCACAATATACGGATTAGATCGTGTCGCGCAATAATGAAAATTCTGCACTAGATTATTGCGCGTAAGAAACAAACAAACAAACAAATTTATTTTATTGCGAAAATAATGTATACCTATTCATTTTATTATATTATTTACCAATTCAAATATATATTTTATAGGGGAATATTTTGCATTTAAAATAATCATTTATATTATTTTTATTATAAGGAATATTTAAATTTAGTCATGTTCACTCGCAACATAATATTTGCTGGTACTTTATTAATAAAATTGAATAAACATTCTTTTTTTCAAATCATTGTAGCTACAGTGAAACTTCTGAGTTATGAAGTATTGGTTCCTTCATAACTCAGAGCCACTTCATAACTCTGGTACACTAGTTAGTTTTCTATGATTAAAATTATAGAAAACTATCATCATTGAAGGATGACCATGACGCAATTCTTGATGCCTATATCATTTTCTATAATTTAAACAAAGAAAACTACTTCATAACTCATCGCTTCATAACTCAGGTCCTTCATAACTCAGGTCCTTCATAACTCAGGTCCTTCATTACTCGAGTGGTTCATAACTCAAGAAATTCACTGTATCTTGTTTCTAATTACAAGTCGGAGTAAAAGGTGAATTAATTCCAATGTTCACTCATACAGTGTGTAGGCGCTTCACCGCAAAAGGTTCGCCAATCTGAACGGGGCAGCTCTATTATTACTAAGAGGTCTAAAACGAAAAGTCAGATGAGGAGTGGTACAGTAGTGCCTAGTTTGAAATTACTGAGCGTTAACTGAAGAAAGGCTTACGAAGGTCATACCATCTTATTTATATGGTAGGTAATTATTAGAGGATATAAACGGAGAACAATTCACCAGTCAAAAATTAAACACTGCATTGCCAATGGCTGTGAAAAGTGATGATAACTCTATTTGCAGTAGAACTCCTCTATAGTGAATCTAAATCCTGTATAGTGAATGTCATTGGTTTTAGAAAACAAATTGCCATTTTATGACAAACTTAAGAAAATTTGTTCACTGTTAAAATATCTAAAATAACCATTTTAAATGTTAAATCATGTACCCTTTCCTCATATCAACGAAAATGTGGAACTGACCGATAACTCGTAAGTTACCCTATCGAATAATACCCCCCCCCCCCCCGGTTTAACCCCCAGTAACCCGATGAATGTTTTCAGCAAGAAGTACCTCCGCCAATGAGTGGGAATAGAGCCCCCCTACCATTGTCAGTTCTTTTTCTTTCTTGTGGTGGTAGAAGATATTAATGGTGGGAAATTATTGTACCTCATTGCTCTGGTGACATGTGTCTGTGTCAGAAAATACTAAATATACTAACTTTACACAGTTTTCTATAGTACAAAATATACGGTACTGTATATGTTACGAAACAACTAATTATTATATATACATAAAACGTCAGTATATAATAGATAATTATACAGCCCCTTTAATCATATTAATGGATATGAATAGTAAATCACTATACATTGTTTTTAGAACATTTAAGCAGAATCACCAAAACTAATTGGAAAGAATAAAAAGAAATTCCTGTTTAATTTAACTAGAACCGCATTGAAACATTCGGAGAGATGTTCAAGGGAGAACCACCAAATATAAGATAAATTATGGTACCCCTCTTGATCTTCTATGGCCCACCATACCACCTCTCTCTATCTTCTATGGCCCCACCATACCTCCTCTCTCTATCTTCTATGGCCCCACCATACCTCCTCTCTCTATCTTCTATGGCCCTACCATACCTCCTCTCTCTATCTTCTATGGCCCTACCATACCTCCTCTCTCAATCTTCTATGGCCACCATACCTCCTATATCTCTATCTTCTATGGCCCCACCATACCTCCTCTCTCTATCTTCTATGGCCCTACCATACCTCCTTTCTCTATCTTCTATGGCCCACCATACCTCCTCTCTCTATCTTCTATGGCCCACCATACCTCCTCTCTCTATCTTATATGGCCCACCATACCTCCTCTCTCTCTCTCTTATATGGCCCACCATATCACCTCTCTCTATCTTCTATGGCCCACCATACCTCCTCTCTCTCTCTTATATGGTCCACCATACCTCCTCTCTCTCTCTTATATGGCCCACCATATCTCCTCTCCGTTCACCCCATTAATGTACGTCAAGTTCAAAGGCAATCTCAGTACGAATCTACCTCTGGAAAGGTAATTACTGATCTATCTGCTCATGCTGTGAAACAGATCTATTGTGAACATTTGCATACACGCTTTAAAGGGAACAGGTACGTACAGTAGAGCTCATCTATAGTGAAATCATCTATAGTGAATGTAGTGTCATGAGTGAGGAAGTAGTCTCTATAGTGAACAAATCTTAGTCTGCCCTTCACTGCGCACTCTCCCTTCACTGCGCACTCTCCCTTCACTGCGCACTCCCCTTCACTGCGCACTCCCCCTTACCTCTTCATTTCCCTCTTTACCTCTACTCACGGCTGCCATTGTTCACTATGTGGGTCGCATATCAATGAATTACCTATAATAATTATTAATTAGAAACTATATAACCTTTAAACTATAGTAGCAAATTTAATGTGATTTCTTTTTACTTTAATATGTATTTTCTTTCATAGGAATAATGCAGCACTCTAACAAGATGTTTGTTTTATAGTTATAATGAATAACTCACTAAAATGTAATAAAAATACTATTTTATTATGTGATTTAGTAATACCTTTAGCTCTTCAAAATACTGTGATAACAAATAAATAACAAAAAACATCTTTATTAAATATAATATCTACACAGTAACTTTTTTATCTAAATCTTAATAAAAATTATAATTCACATTTACAAATTTTCTAAGATACTATTTTCTGAAGTATTTTTTTCACGATAGTAATATTCCCCTGACAATTTGGGGTAATTATTCAGAATAGTTACCCCAAATTGCTCACAAATACCCTCTATTTTTATCAGCGGGCAAATTAGTGCCATCCTGTTTTCTCTGGCGAAACAGTGTCAACAGAAGAAAAAGAAACAGGTCACTGGGCAAAAGGAATGCCTGCAGAGTTTGGTATCCGTGATACCAAACTCTGCATTGGTATCCGTGGTACCAAACTCTGCATTGGTATCCGTGATACCAAACTCTGCATTGGTATCCATGATACCTGCAGGTATCATGGATACCAATCAAAATAACAGTAAACTCTTTCGTTCATGGGACACATCTGTCCCATATTGTTTGAACCAATGAAGTTAAAGTTCTTCAATTGAAATAATTTTGATGGCAAAAAGGAGGTTCACAGTCAATTTTCTCATTGGCTAGCTATTTATGCTTTTAAATATTTAATGAAATGATACAGTTTAGTATTATTATCTTCTTAACAACTTATAAATAACTAGAAAATAGAAACTCAATACATCGAGTCAGCAGTTCATGAATGCCTATATATATTGACTAAGAAATGTGAAAAAAAATTTAAGTGACATTCATTATAAATAAAAATTCTTCTATGTTCGTAAATGTGGAACAGACCAATAACTCGTATCTTTCCCTAGCGTCTTTTCTCAATGGTATTTTGTTTTTCATTTTGTGTGGCTGTTTTACGTACTACCGCCCTAAGGAACTGCTTTCCATGCCCTAAATCCTACGCCACCACCTGGCTAATTCTCTACGCCAGCGCAACTAGCGGTGAGAAAAAACCGCTACCAAATGGTAATTTCAATGAGAATTATATATACAGTAATTTATTTGATAGGGTAAGTTGCGAATTATCGGTCAGTACTACATCTTCGGTCATATAAGAAAAAACAATATAAATTTTTTTATTATTACACAGTGCTATCTAATAACAATTTCTATATTGTTTTTTCCTATATGACCGAAGATGTAGTACTGACCGATAATTAAAAACTTACCTAATTTGTTATTTTTCAATTTGTTATTTTATGTACTTTTATTGTTAATTGTTTTTTATAAACACATAAAATTAAAAAATAAATGTAAATTAATTTTTCTTCCCATTAAAACCCATATAGCTTTCAATGAATACTTTGAACACCAGTACCGATACCTTCTAGACCAAAGTTGCACCGTCATTGCCTCTATAAACAATAACCGCTATTAACAAATTAGGTGATGTTTTGCTTCTAATTTCAACTGAACGAAAGTCATGGGGAAAAAAGTTAAACATTTTGAGAATTTCTTAACTTCGATTGGTTGGTAAAAAGTACTTAAAATAAAGTACCTAGTTTTTAGAACCAGAAAATAGAACTTTAGAACTTATTTATAACTAGATGCTAATGTGAGTCTTATGCAAGGGGTACATAAGACTCACATTAAAATGTTCCTATCTGTTGATATACGCATCGTGTTTAAGTTTTTAAAGCTAATAAAAGAAATGGTGGAAAAGAAACAGAAACCTATTGTTAATTGGAAAATGCTTTTAGCGAATTAATGTGCAATGTGTAGGGTTGTGACAATATGCTTTGTAAATCATAGAGAATATTATTGACGGAGAGAATTAAAGAGTATTGAATGGTTCTACACCAGCGGTATATAGTATTCGATACCATTTCATTTCGTCTGTGATATTCTTAAGATCTATGATCACATCTATCAAGCATATTGTCATAACCCTAGATAACAAAAATTTATAATACGAAAATAGGTTACTTTATCGTTATTATAATTTTTATTTTATGCGTGACCAATAAAAGCGATTTTTATAACAAAAATTCTTATCATAAATCAGGAGAATGAAATAAACTTGTAACTAAGAAAAAATTAATGACGAAGAAAAAGATGGATTCTCTTTTAATCTTCTATGGCCCCACCATAACTTTTCTCACTGGGTATAGTGTTGCGCTATGAAAGTTACACCCTAGCTTGCATGGGTTACAGGGGTTAAGTGGGGTTAAGTGTAACCCAATTATTATCATTGCATCACGCTACACCGCTACCAGACAGCTGAGATGTGCATGCAACTGACGAAAGTGAACTGGAATGGGGAGTTATTCTTATATGGAAATGGTAATTTTTATATTTAAATTGTAATTTTTATATTCAAATTGTATTTTACTACTAAATGTGTAATTTTTAAATAAAAATATTTTTTTAATGTTAAAAATTATGTAAAATTCAAATAAAAAGTTTACGTTTAAAATTAAAAACTGATATTTAACAAAAAAAGTTAAATTTATATATACTACAAATTTTGAATAGTAAGATAATTTTGAATAAAACTTATAAATGATTTATTATAGAAATAAAACATAATTAAAATTAAATATTTATTAAGTAAGTTCCTAGTTCACGTCCCTATTTCATTTAGGGACGTGAACTAGGAAGGAGTTATTGGGATGAGGTATACTTTACTTTTCACATGTTGTTCAGTCTCGAACAGGCGGTCCAATATGGAGTAATTCAAACAGCATACGGCAGAAATCTTAATTTATTGTTTTTTCAGATTGATTTTGTTAAATTTGCTGAATTTCAACTTAAAAATATTCCTTTTTGGTAGTTCTTATGTAGTTAAGATAATAGATTTTATGCCAAGTAATATTTCTTAGTGGAATATATTTTAATCAGATGAAAGGTAACTAAATTTAAGAAAATTATCCCTTCCTAGTTCACGTTCCTATATGAAATAGGGACGTGAACTAGGAATTTAGCATTTATTATTATAAATTGGTTTGCATTTTAAATCACATTTTATATCTGTATTTAAACAGATATAAAATGGTATGAATCTACTTTTATGTAGTCACAAGGTAGTCACGGCCCATTACTCTTAGGTAGGGTCAGGCATGGTTGATTGAGTACCACGTGACTATATATGTGGGTCAAAGATGGTAGGTCAGATAGGGGGGCAATTGCCCCTAATGGTTATAATGTCAGAGATAAGAATGTTGTTGATGGTAAATGATGATAGTGAGTAATAGTATAGGTAGTGATAGTACACAGCAAACCATGTACGGATAGTACAAAATAAGCTAGGTGTTGATAGTCCTATAGTTTACACTACACCGGGAAAAAAAAGACGAGTCAAGTTGACTCAAAATTTGAGTTTTCAGTTTGTCCCAAAACCGGCTCAAAAATGTGAGTCAATTTGACTCATCCTAACATTTTACTCAAAAACAAGAGTCATATTGACTCCTAATTCATAGTCAGATTGACTCAGGTAGAGTCAATCTAGAAAAAGACTCCAATATTGTAGTTTTTGCAGCCTTGGCTCAAGCGATGACAGCTGACTCGTAATTTTTTTCTCAGTGTATAAACATTACAACATTCATCTAATCGTGCACGGACAATTCGTCCACCAAATGATTTATTTTGAATTATATTTATAAAGTTTATGTATTTTATATTATTTATATATATTCTGCAATATATAAAGAAGAAACCACTCTTTGTTGATGGTAATTAGAAATGTATGGTCTTTGCCTTAATTCTCATTGTAATCTTCTTCTCCTGCTGACCAGCAACAGTAAAATAATAAAACTTAATACTTTATTTAATGATATACAGACAGGCCTCGCTTTTATTGCACCCCGGTCTTATGAGAGCTTATAAAACACTCTAATCCTTACAATCCATCTAATACCTCCATTACAAATAAGGCATTAGAAAACATATTGTAAGGTAAGTTACGAATTATCGGTCAGTACTACATCTTCGGTTATAAAATTAATATGAAAATTGTTATTATTACACAGTGCTATCTAATACTAACCAGGGTTTGGAAAAGTATTAGATAGCACTGTGTAATAATAACAATTTTTATATTGTTTTTTCTTATATGACCGAAGATGTAGTACTGACCGATAATTCGTAACTGACCCTACATCTTCTAGTATTCCACACCTAGTACAAGGGATGCAGTATAATTAACCCACTTTTTTCTTCCAAAGCAACAAACATGCGGTTACTCTTAACGGACATTGTACAGTTTACACTACGTGTTGTATGAGAGCTCTGTAACCACCTGCTGATGTTATTTGTAGTAACGGCCTGGGATGAGGCAGGGGAAGTACTCTGTTATTGGACATCTGATGTACCGAACAAAATGGAAATGTTAAAACTGGATACAATAAAACATTGAATATTATTCCAAACAAATTGAAACCTTGGATGTTAAAAATTATTGTATAAAATTTTATAGATTTAGTATAGCAATATTTTATTGTTTTGGATATTAAAAAATATTTACTATAATTTGGGATAAAATTAATAAATTTAGTATAACATTATTTTAGTTGTTTTGGTTGTTCTAAACAACTGTACGGTGCCATTACTTCATGTAGTTACTATTTAATTAGTGTATAATTACATAGGGAATTGTTTCTTCTGAATCACTATAATAATTATACAGGTAATTAGGATATCATCTTAGATGAGAGGTAAGAGTTAGATGAACCCCTTGGGGTAACTTACGAGATATAAGTCGGTTCCACATCTTCGGTCACATAGGAAAAAATATATAATTTATCATTTTAACTCGTTTTAAACTACTTATTTAAATATAAGTTAAATAATAATTAAATTAAAGTTAAATAAAAGTTATTAAATACCTTTTTTCTGATATGATCGGAAACGTGTCACTGTCCCATAACTCCTAACTAGCCCCACTACCGCATTCTCAGTTCATTACAGACAATGACAAGCAATTCACATCCTTATTGCGTAAGGTAATAAGGACTAGAATTGCGCAATGGAATGTCTAGAGGGAAGTTGCCTCAATGCATTAATTATTTTATCACCTCAGAACTGATGACGTCACCTGAATACTCTGCTGTGATTGGTCTAGAGTGATGTAACGTCATTATTACCGAGTAATACTGGACTCTGATTGGTTTATTTATTTTGCGGTAGGAAATTGACATGGAAATATGCTTTATATAAAATGATATTGAGTATTTATTATTATTTATTATATTAATTCTTTATTAATAACACAAAGCAATTACAATAATTGTTATTAAATAAAGATAATGTGCAGTATCTTAGCAATAGTTCTATAGTGATATTTGTTATAGTAGTTATTATAATGGATATAATATATTAATTATTTAGTAATCAGAACTAATTAGTTAATAAAAAGATAAATGAATAAAATAAATATATGAAATAATTTAAATGGATAATACATAGAGATATGAAAAAATAAATAAAATAATCAAAATGGATAACATAAACACATTAAATAAGTAGAAAATTTAACAAAAACTTTAAAAACATAAAATGAAGAAACTGTAGAAGGCATAAAACATCAAATTAGGAAAAAAATAAAATGGGAAAATAGTTTAGAATAATTTAAAGATTAATAAAATAAACTAGAGATATAATTACCCACATTTTATTTCAGTGTTTCCACTAATCCTGTTATGCTTTAATCCTTTATTTTAATCACCACTGTTTGTAACATCCGCATCCTGTAGAGATGTCACACCCCTCCTATATTATTGGGATATAATGCAATAGACGCGAAACATTAGAATTAGACGTCAGTTTGACGTATTGAAGTGACGAAACACGCGAGGCAAAGGAATATAATGAGATGCAATTGAGGGAAAATGGGGGAAAAGTTTATGTCTTCGAAAACGTTTTCGTACACGTTTATTTCTTCGAAAACGTTTTCGTACACGTTTATTTCTTCGAAAACGTTTTCGTAAACGTTTATTTCTTCGAAAACATTTTCGTAAACGTTTATTTCTTCGAAATCGTTTTCTTAAACTTTTATTTTTTCAAAACGTTTTCTTAAACGTATATATTTTCGAAAACGTTTAAAGTTTTTATGCAATAGTTTCCATAAACGTCACTTCACAAACGTTTTCGTAAAATAATTCATTGGCAATATCTCGTAGACGTTTTTTCCTAATTGACCGCTTTCGTAAGCGTTATCTTTTAAACATTTTTTCATAAACGTTTCCATAATCGTCATCTTACATACGTTTTCTTGATTAACAAATAATAATTAAAAATCTTTTTATCATAAAAGAAGATGAAATAATAAAATAAAAATTAATCATAACAACTGACTAATCATATTTCAATATTATAAACAAGTCCTTGTTTTTATAAATGAAAATAATAATACATATTTTTTCTAAGATACCAATGATAATTACAGTCACGAGTATGAAAAGTCACGGGGAAAAATAATAAATAATAAAAAAATAATAATCCTTTAATTTCAAAAATGTACAGTTGCGATCAAAACTAAGGGACAAAAATTTAAAAAGCTGTATCTTCATAAATATTGGTTATAAAATCATGAAATTTCAGTATGTTGTAAACATATTAGTATAGTACTACATACTATAAGCACAATTGATTTGAAAGACGAATAAAAAACTTATGCCATTATTAATTTTATTTGTGAATAAGTAACGTTCAAAACTAAGGGACACAAACTTGAAAACTTGAAAATTAACACATTGAACGAGAAAGTAAGCTTAATAATTAATATTTTGTGAATAATCCTTTGCTTTGGACCACTGCAGCACATCTGCGACTACAGGATTGGATAAGTTTACGACACTCATCAACAGAGATTTTGGTCCATTCATCTTGAAGTTTGTCCCACAAATCATCGGTGTTAACTGGGTTTCGAGCCATTACCTTTTCTCCAAGTGTCTTCCACAGATTTTCTATGGGATTTAGATCAGGACTTTGAGCTGGCCAATCCATTATTTCGAAATCTTGCTGTTGAAGGAAACTCAAAACACTCTTAGCTTTGTGGCACGGTGCATTATCCTGCATGAAAATTGCCCCATTTATGCCTGAATTGTTAATAATGGGTACTACATGATCTTCCAATAGATTTTTGTAGATGGAAGCATTGACTCGAGTATTCAAACGAACAAGAGGAGACGTACCTACCTTGAATTGAAAACATTCCAAAAACCATCACACTTCCACCTCCAAACTTGACCGTTTTTTTCGTACATTTTGGGTTCTATACTTCACTTGCAGACCTCCTAACATAGTTTTTCCCATCATTTCCAAACAAATTAAACTTACTCTCATCGCTGAAAAACACTTTTGACCACTGTTCTTCAGACCAATTCACATGTTTGTTTCCAAACTGTAACCTCGCCATTTTATTTTTTCGACTTATCAATGGTTTCTTCCTAGGCCTTCTTGCAAATAAGCCTATCTCCTGCAGGCGTCTCGAGATAGTTGATCTGGACACATCAGTAGTGTTTGTATCTTTCATTTGCCTAGAAATTGCTGCAGCGGTTGTGAAACGTTCCCTTAATGCTATGCGTTGGATGGCTCTGTCTTGCCTAGCAGACGTTTTCCTGGGTCGGCCAATCTTGTTAGGACTCAGGATACGGCCAGAATCTTCATAAGTTTTCACAATTCTTCCAATGACACTCTTCGAACGATTAACTCTTTCTGCAATCTCTCGGATACTAAAATTCTGTTTGTGCAACTTAACAATAGTCATACGGAGAGCATCATCAACTTTTTGCCTGTTAGCCATGATTGATGGAGACAGAGTGTTTACAAATGATTTGGCACATCTATTTCTTACTCTGAATAACAGAAAACCGGATGTCAAAATCTGTTTTCAATCATTTTTAACAATGTGTCCCTTAGTTTTGAACTTTACTTATTCACAAATAAATGTAATAATGGCATACGTTTTTTATTTGTCTTTCAAATCAAGTGTGTTTATAGTATGTAGTACTATACCAATATGTTTACAACATACTGAAATTTCATGGTTATATAACGAATATTTATAAAGTTATAGCTTTTTAAATTTTTGTCCCTTAGTTTTGATCGCAACTGTACATAAAACAAAGTACTATAAAATGATACTATATTTCAATTTAATATCTTCTCGATATGTGTCATATATCGAGAAAATATCGTCACGATAAAAAGCGCTATGATATATCCTCTGTAAGATATATCATTAGATAGATATGAAAAGGAAATTACACAGTATATAGAGGTAAGCATCTTATTATTAAATTATCTCTGAGGAAGAAATAGAAACGTAAAATGAACGTTTATTTGTAATTTTACAATAAATTAAGTATTTTTATCAAATCTTGAAAATATGATAAAAATAATCGAAGAAGAAATTAGATGATATAATAGTGACTCTTTTAGGTACATTTACTGTTAAATTTACAGTGACTATTTAATGAACATTTACAGTGACTATCAGACTTACAGTGACTAATTAATGTTATTTACAGTGACTATAAGACTTCAGTGACTATCAGACTCACAGTGACTATCAGACTTACAGTGACTATCAGACTCACAGTGACTATCAGACTTACAGTGACTATCAGACTTACAGTGACTATCAGACTTACAGTGACTATCAGACTTACAGTGACTATCAGACTCACAGTGACTATCAGACTTACAGTGACTATCAGACTTACAGTGACTATCAGACTTACAGTGACTATCAGACTTACAGTGACTATCAGACTCACAGTGACTATCAGACTTACAGTGACTATCAGACTTACAGTGACTATCAGACTTACAGTGACTATCAGACTTACAGTGACTATCAGACTTACAGTGACTATCAGACTTACAGTGACTATCAGACTTACAGTGACTATCAGACTTACAGTGACTATCAGACTCACAGTGACTATCAGACTTACAGTGACTATCAGACTTACAGTGACTATCAGACTTACAGTGACTATCAGACTTACAGTGACTATCAGACTTACAGTGACTATCAGACTTACAGTGACTATCAGACTTACAGTGACTATCAGTCTTACAGTGACTATCACACTTACAGTGACTATCAGACTTACAGTGACTATCAGATATTCCCTTTAAAGTTCAATACAATAGTCAATTCAAATTAACGACAATAACACTATTCTTAAATCCATTGCAGATATACACAATGTACCTAGATAATAGATATACACAATGTACCTAGATAATAGATACAACAATGTACCTAGATAATAGATAATAGATATATTGTGTATGAGATATCCTGCCTATTGTTGGGAAGATTCTGCATCTTAAATAAATGAACAATTGATAGATACATTAGTGATGTACTATCAGAGAAAAGAGTCACTGTGATGATGTACTATCAGAGAAAAGAGTCACTGTGATGATGTACTATCAGAGAAAAGAGTCACTGTGATGATGTACTAACAGAGGAAAGAGTCACTGTGATGATGTACTATCAGAGAAAAGAGTCACTGTGATGATGTACTATCAGAGAAAAGAGTCACTGTGATGATGTACTATCAGAGAAAAGAGTCACTGTGATGGTGTACTATCGGACATAGAGTCACTACTATCATATCTCTCATCTCAATACAAGTTATCTTTAATTTTTTTCACATGTTAAATTATTATTCATTATCTTGCAATGATCGGTTGATAGAAGGTTATTGATAGCTAATTATAGGCGTTTTATAGTAGATTATGGGAGGCTTATAGCAGATTATAGGAGGCTTATAGCTAATTATAGGAGGTATATAGGAGAAAGTGATGCGATATTGACCCCTACATATGCTAAAAATAACACAGTGATATAATTCCTTGCAACCTTCAATAGAAGTGTGTTATTACTGCATACTTAATAACAGTTTCAGTGTGACACACTTAGATGTGTAAAGAGTTAATATAACTATCAAATTGATACTTAAATGATGGATTCCGTTTTAATTTTTCCTCAAAAATATTATACCATTTTGTAAGTAGCCGTGTCAGTTTGTCTGTCCGTCACAAAATGGGATAAACCGTTAAAGGAATTATTATTTTGAAACTTGTAACATAAATGGCCGTTATGTGTAGTTTGTTGTATCCGCTAGTGTGTTGCACTGCACACTTTATGATTGTTTAATGACCTGACAGGGGAGTTCGGTGGGTGTCACACTCATTTATTAGTATTCAATTTCATAATAAATAATAAGAAGGTATCAACGCATGATCTACTTCAGGTGGTAAAAGGACTTTGAAAACCTCCAGCGCGTTCTCGAGATTGTGACAATCGGCAAGTGGCGCCGAAGTTTTATGCTATCATAGAATAGATTTATTCAAAGAGGCAATAACCCTATAAGTAGTTAAACATAACAGCTGAGGTGAATTAATTACAGCTAAAATGGTTTTCCCGGGTTGGGTTTTTTCGACATACAGCAGGAAGAAAGTTGTTTGTAGATAATACGCACATGTGATTAGACTGTGAGTAGGTAATTTGAATAGAGATGCGTGATTATTTAATAGAAAAGTGAGAATGGATTTACATATTTCCTTATAAAAGTTAGTCTACAGGGTAAAACTTTAATTACCTGATGACAAATAATAACGAATAAAAAATAATGTGGATAATAATTATTGAATTATAAAAATATTGATACTATTGAGAACACGTTATTCTTAACGGGCAAGTACACTAGTTACAAATATTGATACTATTGAGAACACGTTATTCTTAACAGGCAAGTACACTAGTTACAAATATTGATACAATTGAGAACACGTTATTCTTAACGGGCAAGTACACTAGCTACAAACATTGATACTACTGAGAACACGTTATTCTTAACGGGCAAGTACACTAGTTACAAATATTGATACTATTGAGAACACGTTATTCTTCACGGGCAAGTACACTAGTTACAAATATTGATACTATTGAGAACACGTTATTCTTCACGGGCAAGTACACTAGTTACAAATATAGATACTATTGAGAACACGTTATTCTTAACGGGCAAGAACACTAGTTACAAATATTGATACTATTGAGAACACGTTATTCTTAACGGGCAAGTACACTAGTTACAAATATTGATACTATTGAGAACACGTTATTCTTCACGGGCAAGTACACTAGTTACAAATATTGATACTATTGAGAACACGTTATTCTTCACGGGCAAGTACACTAGTTACAAATATAGATACTATTGAGAACACGTTATTCTTAACGGGCAAGAACACTAGTTACAAATATTGATACTATTGAGAACACGTTATTCTTCACGGGCAAGTACACTAGTTACAAATATTGATACTATTGAGAACACGTTATTCTTCACGGGCAAGTACACTAGTTACAAATATAGATACTATTGAGAACACGTTATTCTTAACGGGCAAGAACACTAGTTACAAATATTGATACTATTGATAACACGTTATTCTTCACGGGCAAGTACACTAGTTACAAACAAGGGTAGGTTTCTCCATATTACAATGCAAAGCTTATAAACAATATACTTATTAACAAACAATGGAACAGAGGTACAGTCAACTGTAACATAGTAATGTACTCACCAAGTGCAATGCACTGTACAGTGAAATGCACTTGGTTGCAATTGAATATATAAATGGATATAAATTCAACGAATAGTTTCTTAAAATATTTTAATTTTTGAAGGATGGTAGCCATGTAATTAGAATCAAAAATCAAAATAAAATTTAAAATGTAATCAAAATTTATCATTTTTTTGTGGGTGTAAAATTCATATCCAGTGCATTTACAGTTCAATCATTTTCTACCTCTGCTTACCACTATAACCATTTCCTTAGTACATTGTTTCAATCTACAGATGCATCTTTAGTTGGCTTAATTTCCATTGAACAAGAAAGCATGAACCAAACTTCTTTGCCTGAGATCTGAAAGTTACAAGTAAAGACATCGAAAAAAGTAAACTCCAAACTGTTTTTCATGCTTTTTTTGTGTCGTGATTTGCCAAAATTGCACATTACCTAATTTAGGTAGAATGGGTTCAAGTAAATAAGGCGGTTTGCATTGTTTGCAAATAAACAGGTTACACTAACTACTGCATTGTTCAAGCCGTTAAAGTTATAAAGAATTATTTCATGATTAAATTAAACTGCAATAATAATCGTCTCTAATGATTAAATTGTTAGAAATGAAGCAATTGTTTGTTGTTTCACAAGGTAGGTTTGTGAGAAACTGTAAAAACATTGCCAGAGGTCGCTATGGTGATTAAAGAAGCCAATTAGTCAATTTCAATCTTTATAACATAATTAAGTTTCCTGTTAAATCTAGGCAGTAATATTATACCTAATATTAATCACATTTATCAATAATCGATCTGACATACGATAAATTTACAACTAGGAACTAGGTTGTACAACTAGGACATATTTACGATAGGTTGTAACTTCTGAACCATAACTCAATGTTTTTACAATAACTGGTGAATTTCACTGTTTGATTATAGGTAACTAGTCTAGAAACTATTAAGATATGCATCTATGTTCTTCACATAGATTCATCTCTATGCTCTGATACACTATGTACATAGATACGTAAACACGGAGATCAATACATAGTAACTTTCTATGTAATCTATGTAGGCACTTTGTTCCCTAAAATATTTAGACTGATCTGCACCAATGGAGTAGAAAAATGATACGGATAATAGAAAATTATCATAGCTATTCTATTCAAGCTATATACTTCCTACATAATTACTACGTTCTAGTTTGCTACCTACTTAATTATTAGAAATAAGTTAACAACTTTTGTTTAACTTCAATTTAGTACATTCATTATGTATTAGTTTTATACAAATAATACGTTTTCGTTTAATATATTTGCTACATTTTAGTTTGTCAAATTTACTTTTCTTTCATTCTTGAAAATTAAAATGAATGAAGAAAAATAAGCTGGTACTATTTATGGCTCATACATGAAGAAAAGCTACTCAGCTGCTGTATAATTCAACTAATCAAAACAGTAAAACAATTTAACACCAAAGAAAATTCAGTATACTGATATATTCTCACATTCCAATGAATTTGTTTGAATGGTTTCTATTATATCGGGCAGTATTCGGTCAAATATTTAATAATGATTTGTATATCATTCAAAATAATAACATGTTGAGACTCTAAACAGAAATGAACCAGCAAATAGTATATTGTGTAATAGGTACATACAATATTGAGAGTATAGTACATGTGTATATAAGCTAAATACGATTAATTAATCGTCAAAAATATTTGTGCTGTGATTCAATTGAAGAAACAATTGAAAATGGGCATAAATTGGAAGTTGGAGTACCGATTCAATTTACTGATCACTTGGTTACAACTCTCTTATTTGATGGGGCACTGCGGTAAGCTTGTATTAACCACTTTTTCATCTCCAATTTTCCAAATTGCTTCAGTGCTCATGAAAAACTTCATTTCTAGAAGTCATTTCAAAATACTTTGTTCAAAAAAGAGAAATATGAAGGACACAGAATTGAATATTTAATCAACAATGTTGATTTAAAACAAGATTTAAAACATCAATTCAAAAATATCAATTTATTGAGACTCAAAACCTAAAAAATAACTCGGTTTCATATCGAATTGAATGGCATATAAAAGAGTTGAAATTTTAAAATTTGAATATAATTCATTTTGATTACTGTTTTTAAATTTATGATTATATAGTTTGTACTTTGGTAAAGGTAAATACATTTAAATTTAAGTATATTCAGGAATACATGAAAGTAGCGATTGGTATCGTATATGCTATTATAATTCGAAGAAATACAAATGTAGGTACTGTTTAAGTTTTAAGTAAGGTGTAAAATACGCAGTACTTTAACTGAAACATATAAAAGAAGATAAATAAAATTAATAATAACCACATTATAACAAAAGTGTTAATAAATAAGCATAATTAGAAGAATGATAATTTGAATAATCTATTTAATAAGAACATAATTTCAATAAATGACTACGATAAAAGAAACAAAAAACATTTAATAAATTCTGAGCATCGAACGCAATCGTTAAAACATTTAAAACCGTGCATATATTTCCGCATCAAAATACCGAAGTGTCCCATCGAATCGTAGCGAAACGAAGTGATCAGTAATCTAAGGAAGGTAGGTACATAGTAAATAAATAGAGAAGTGTGCTTAGTTTCGAATTCATTGACGGTGAACTTGATCCATTATACAGAAACGATGTAAACAAATGACGTCACACAGAGTACTGTCAAATATTAAAAGTATTATAAGTGAATAGAGTGTAAAACGAAATGAAAACCATTTTATGTAAGTTATTTTTCATGAAATTTAACCGAATAATAACACATTTTCTATTTAAAAACAAATGGAAAATATTTTGTGTGACGTCACTCATAATATTTTCGGATGTTCCAATATTGTACTTGGTATACTTCTCTATTTATTTACTATGAGTTGGTACCTACCATAACCTGTACTCTGCATTGAAATGTTATTATGTCACTAATGTACTATCAAAGAAAAGTTGATCCCTAATTATTTTTAGACAGTATACTAATTTCACATTTCCAAAAAGAAACTTTACTAATTGTAATGTTTGTAGATATTTTAAAATTGGTCTGGGTACACGATGACAAATTTGTAAGATTGAAAATTAATAGAAAACTGTAAACGTATTTTATTATACTGGACTGCTTCTGTCATACAACAAAGAAAATGAATGAATGATATACTTAATGAAATAATAGATTTGTATATCATTAAATAATAACATGATGAGACTCTAAACAGAAATCAACCAGCAAACATTATTTTTTCTCAAGATAATGTATATAATGAAAACTAATCTTGGGACTATTTATGGCTCATGTACGAAGAAAAGCTACTTAGCTGTTGAATGAATTATTTAATTAAAACAGTATCAAACTTAACAGAAATAACTTTTAATTATAAATAACTCAGTATATTAATGGTTTCTCACAATGATTTTGTTAAAATGTTTATATTATTCAGGAATGTATGCGGCCATTTATCAATGAATGTTATCGCGATGATGCATTAATTATTGAATATCATAAAGTAGTTATTATTAACGTTAAATAAAAATTAATCAATACAAACATTATTGTAAAGTACATACAAAATAGAGAATAGAGTACATTTTAATAGAAACTAAATACGATTGATAAATTGTCAAACAATGAAGTAAACAGTTAGATACAACTTGGAGTGCTGACTCAAATGACTGATCACTTGGTCACAACTCTCTTATTTGATGGGGCACTGCGGAAATATTTTTCAGTAACTTGCTCCAATGGATACAATTAACTGTGTTGTTGTAGCTTAGGTAATAAAATAATAACAATATTTGAAATATACTTACGAATTTCTATGATTTTAAATAATATAATCAAAAATAAACCATAAGGTGAAATTCACAGTTGAAACTTAGATTCCTTTTTAATTATTTTATAGTTTTCATTGATCCTGTTGGTCTTTTAAAAACTAAGTAAAACTAAGTAAAACTAATTAAAACTAAGTAAAACTAATTAAATATTTATTATAACATTGTTTATATTGGTATAACTTGTTTGTAGGAACTGCATAAAGTATAGCAGGCTGGACAATACTAAAGATGCTATTATAAAATACAGCGTGTTACTCCATGCCTTCATGTTCTACGAATACCAAAAATGTTGATTGATTAGTAACTAGAAAATGAAAAAATACGATAAAAATTCATTTATATATATAATGACTGCAAGAAATACATGAAAATATAAAAGAAAAATAATTTCCTTATGCAAACATCAAGTAACAAAAAATAATGTATTTTTCAATCATTGTTTCACCTTTTCTTCCAAACAAACCTATGCTAGAGATGTTAATTCCCATTCCTTTCGTGATTTGTCCCACAGACGAACATATTTTTTCCCACGCTACCCGTAGAGCGTACGTATGTACGGCGTAGGACCTTAAAACTTACGCAATGAGTTTGCGAGACGATAGACGATTAAGTACGATGCTTTGGCTGCTGAAAATACGATAGAAATTACGAATATGAGAAAGAAGTACGAATATACAGGAAGAAATACGGAACATGAAAAATCAGTACGGAATATAAGAAAGATGTACGATTGACTGTATAATGTATATACTATATATACACTCGAAGTTAATATAAATTATCAATCTAATCAATTTAAATACGAATGATACGAAAATTATTTTATAATTATTAAAAATTAATAATGTAAATATGAAAAAATGTTAAGTTTAGATAACAAAATGGAAATAATGTAAAATATAATTACAAATATAAGGAAAACATATTTTAATATATAAATATCTATTACATAAATTCATATATTTTATATGTGATTAATATTCATATACGTTTTAAAATTTATTTGGTAGAAGTTTACTAATTATCAAGCATTTCAATCATATTTATTTTTTTAATACTTGATAATTAATAAACTTCTACCTAACAACACTAAAAACTCTGATGATAACATTGCGCTGTTATTCTACCATCTGTAAATTCTAATGTAAATAACTTAAACTCTAAATAACATATTTTATGCATAATGTACAATTTAAAGATCGGTAGCTAGGTTACACATCGCCATTACGCAAAGCATCCCCTACAAGGAAGAGTGGTATCAAGGATACGGTGAGATGAGCGAGGGGTCACAGTTGAAGGCCTTGGATACCTCTGGTATACCTACCTAGTGGTGAGATACTCCCTTGGATACCTGTGGTATACCTGCCTAGTGGTGAGATACTCCCTTGGATACCTGTGGTATACCTACCAAAAACTGGTGAGATACTCCCTTGACTTGCAGTGTATGTTATTCCTACCGAAGTGGTGAGATACTCCCTTGGGGTACTACATATCCTGCTCTGTAGTATTTGAAATGCATTCATTTATTAGGCGGTAATAAACAAGTGCTAAAATACTAGTCTCTAATGCTAAAATACTAGTATTTATTATTAAAATACTAGTCTCTAATGCTAAAATACTAGTATTCATTACTAAAATACTAGTTTTAGTAATAAAGACGAGACTTTAGCGCTAAACTATAGTGATAATAGCACTGAAATAGTCACTACTGATTTGGCATATACTGTGACCTGTACTTTGAACGACTCAGTCTTATTAAAGATGGTAATAAGACTGAAGACATAAGAACTATATAATTGTCACTCTTTAATTGAACATTTCATTTTCTATGAGTTATTAAACAGAAAATTATATTACAGGTTCGCCTAAGCCTGTACAGTGTTTGTTGCCAGGATTAGTTAAAGTTCAAAGTAGAGAATGCATTCAATGTTTTAAAATCCATCCATAGCTTAGGCCCTTCACACTTGCGTTTCTCAACGCCGCGTTAGAAAAAATGCCCATGGCAAAAAGTTTAGCTGCAATTAATTTTAACGGAGCGCTTCAAACTTGCGTTAGAAAAAATGCAGCTTTTTTTTAACGCGAGTGTGAAAAGCTGAGTTAAAATTGATTACAGCTAAACTTTTTGCCACGAACAGCATTTCTAACGCGGCGTTTAGAAACGCAAGTGTGAAGCTGGCCTAACTTTAACTCAGTTTAGGTGAGTAATTAATAGATACTTAGATTTCTATAACTATTGTGCTACATTTAACAAACAGCAATTTTATGCTCTATGAAATATTTTTGGTTGTAGGGTACTAAGTTCCAAGTTATTGGTTGGTTCTACATTTTCGTACACGTCAAAAAAGAAAATATGGTAATTATTATTTAACCTCTATTCTAATTAGTATCATGATACTGAAGGGCCAATTGGAATAAAAGTCAAATAATAATTATTATACATATATAATATATATTGATTTTAAGAGTTCGATAATATGGAACCGTGCGATAACACGGAACTAACCCGAAAATGGGACACATTGATTGACACTCACTCTAAGTTTTTTATTATCTTTATTGTGAGTTTTAATCGTCTTATTTGCAGCTTTTTGCATTATGACTTCAAAAAGTAAAAAAGGGACATTATGATCAAAATAATATGTTCAAAGAAAAGATATAGTATCTCTTGAACAAATGATAGAAATAATAAACAGTGGTGAATCTATCCTGATAATTTCCCTCGTGTGTTTATTTTGTGTCCGCTTTTACACTACGGGTATCAAACATGAAGAATGTAACTATGGTACGCACGGGAATATATTGACTTGATATTTAAATTCCCCTGTTTTTATTCAATTTTTAAATGTATTTTATCTATAAAATAAATTAGACTATGCAGAAAATTTAATTTTAATTGAATTCATTAAAAGTAACCTGATAACGGGTAATAAATTGGTATTGATGATGACCTGTTATTCTTAACTGAAAGTACACTAGTTTACTAATGAACTATGTAGATCCTGTATGTGTTGTACATACATAGTTACTGGTAAAAATTCTTCTTTCAAAAAGACTATACTTTTTGAACAAATCGTTTGAAATAGTATATATTAGTTAGAGTAATAGTTTTTATTAGTTACAGTAATAGTATTCATTAGTTACAGTAATAGTATTTATTAGTTAGAGTAATAGTATTTATTAGTTACAGTAATAGTATTTATTAGTTACAATAATAGTATTTATTAGTTACAGTAATAGTATTTATTAGTTACAATAATAGTATTTATTAGTTACAATAATAGTATTTATTAGTTACAGTAATAGTTTTTATTAGTTACAGTAATAGTTTTTATTAGTTACAGTAATAGTATTTATTAGTTACAGTAATAGTATTTATTAGTTACAGTAATAGTATTTATTAGTTACAGTAATAGTTTTTATTAGTTACAGTAATAGTATTTATTAGTTACAGTAATAGTATTTATTAGTTACAATAATAGTATTTATTAGTTACAATAATAGTATTTATTAGTTACAGTAATAGTTTTTATTAGTTACAGTAATAGTTTTTATTAGTTACAGTAATAGTATTTATTAGTTACAGTAATAGTTTTTATTAGTTACAGTAATAGTATTTATTAGTTACAGTAATAGTATTTATTAGTTACAATAATAGTATTTATTAGTTACAGTAATAGTTTTTATTAGTTACAGTAATAGTATTTATTAGTTACAGTAATAGTATTTATTAGTTACAGTAATAGTATTTATTAGTTAGAGTAATAGTATTTATTAGTTACAGTAATAGTATTCATTAGTTACAGTAATAGTATTTATTAGTTAGAGTAATAGTATTTATTAGTTACAGTAATAGTATTTATTAGTTTAGAGTAATAGTATTCATTAGTTACAGTAATAGTATTTATTAGTTAGAGTAATAGTATTTATTAGTTACAATAATAGTATTTATTAGTTACAGTAATAGTATTTATTAGTTACAGTAATAGTATTTATTAGTTACAGTAATAGTATTCATTAGTTAGAGCATTAGTACCTACAATTATAATCAAATTACTAATAAAAGTGTGGTAAATTTCCATAGGATTTAGTGAAAGAAACACGTGATACGCTGTGGAAAGAATTCAATGAATAATTATATTTTAATTAGTACTATACTTTCAATTAATGATACATAGGCTATAAGAATGAATAGAAATTAAATGAAGGAAATTACATGAAAAAATTAAAAAGATTTTTTATTGTAATAAAATATTTTTATAACTTTATATTAAAAAAAATATAATAATTTTATGTACTTTTTTATTGTAAATTAATATATTATATTCCACTTCACATTCAATTGTATGTTTATTTTAATTAATAGTTCTATAAATAAAATTTTAAAAATATATCACTACCTACATATTAATCTTTAAAAAACCCTCTACAACATTTCCTTCTCAAAGTGAACCAGGTCATATATGAAATACGAGTAGATGAGAAAACTCATATGCTGTACTAAATATCCCACAGTCATCATAGAAAATCCCACAGAAATTCCCACACTGTCCACAGAAAATCCCACGGCAATAAATCTTATTTCCACAGATCAGTAATAAGTAGAATGTTTCTATGTGTGCCTATACATTATTTAATGCACATCTTATCATTTTCTACCGTCAATAAATAGGATTGATATTGTATGTTCAGTGTTGTGATAACAAAAACTATCATTAATATTATATAATTTTATTAAATTTAAATTTATATCATTTATGCCATATCGCTGACGTCAAAAGGAAATTAAATTCAAGGAACTGGAAGACGCAGTCAGAAAGAAAAGTGGCTTCACGAACAAAGTCACCAACCAACAGTGAGTAACAAAGTTCATGGATGCAGAAAAGCTACTCCGTGAATGCAGTCACCTACCACCAGTCAGTGACAATGCTCATGGATGCAGAAAAGCTACTCCGTGAATGCAGTCACTTACCAAGGATTGTGACGAAAAGGGACACCAGCACGGGAAGAGGAAAATGAAGAGGCGATAGTAAGTAACGCGATTTCAACATGGCAAGATTTAGTATCATGACCATGTATAGCTATAACTGAAGGGTAAAAGAAGACTATAAATTGTGCAAGAGTTTCATTTAACATAATTAAATATAATTCATTACGAGGAAAACTGTATTTAAAATAATATATTTTAATGTAGTTATTGAGAAATGAAAAAAATATTGATTGTTTTATTTTTCTGTTTAATACAGAATAAAGTAAAATAATTTTAACTTTGAATGTATATTTTACATACATCTTAATACTTTTCCCATAAAATCGCATCAAATTTTATGAAGCTAAAAATAGCATAAATTTAAATTTGTAAAGCTAAAAATAGCATAAATTTAAATTTGTAAAGCTAAAAATAGCATAAATTTAAATTTGTAAAACACTGATAGCCATACTGTCCTAACTATAACACTGACCTTAAAGCAACTTCCACAACTACAATAAAACAGGGACTTTTAATTACCTAACTACCAATGCAAAGTACTATCGGCTGCTTACTATCAGCTGCTTACTATCTTTATTGCTGTCTAGAGTGAACACACTAATCACTTCCTCGTCTCTTTCTTGACTGCTATACCTGAGGAGACGGGGATAAAAACTATGAAAGCGTGACAACATCACACACAGGTACAGTAGAGCACCTGAGTTATGAAGACCTGAGTTATGAAAACCTGAGTAATGAAGACCTGAGTAATGAAGATCTGAGTAATGAAGACCTGAGTTATGAAGACCTGAGTTATGAAGACCTGAGTAATGAAGACCTGAGTAATGAAGATCTGAGTTATGAAGACCTGAGTAATGAAGACCTGAGTAATGAAGATCTGAGTAATGAAGACCTGAGTAATGAAGATCTGAGTAATGAAGACCTGAGTTATGAAGACCTGAGTTATGAAGTTCTGAGTAATGAAGACCTGAGTTATGAAGACCTGAGTTATGAAGACCTGAGTTATGAAGACCTGAGTTATGAAGACCTGAGTTATGAAGACCTGAGTTATGAAGACCTGAGTTATGAAGTTCTGAGTAATGAAGACCTGAGTTATGAAGTCCTGAGTTATGAAGACCTGAGTTATGAAGACCTGAGTTATGAAGTTCTGAGTAATGAAGACCTGAGTTATGAAGACCTGAGTTATGAAGTTCTGAGTAATGAAGACCTGAGTTATGAAGACCTGAGTTATGAAGACCTGAGTTATGAAGACCTGAGTTATGAAGTTCTGAGTAATGAAGACCTGAGTTATGAAGACCTGAGTTATGAAGACCTGAGTTATGAAGTTCTGAGTAATGAAGACCTGAGTAATGAAGACCTGAGTTATGAAGACCTGAGTTATGAAGACCTGAGTTATGAAGTTCTGAGTAATGAAGACCTGAGTAATGAAGACCTGAGTAATGAAGACCTGAGTTATGAAGTAGTTTTCTATGTTTAAATTATAGAAAATGATATAGGTAAAGAATTTCGTCATAGTTATCCCTCAATGACCATAGTTTTCTATGATTTTAATCATAGAAAACTATCTAGTGCACCAGAGTTATGCAGTAACCAGTACTTCATAACTCACCAGTTTCACTGTATGTGTATAGTAGCGAATTAAAAAGGTGCATACATTGAATGCTTTGTTTTGTGATCGGTTGAGTATGACGTCATCTAACACTGACCAATCACAGCTCAGAACAGTACAGTAGCTAAACTAATCTATAGTAAGGAAATAGCCTCTATAGTGAACAAATTTTCTTTAGTCTGCTATAAAATGGCCATCAGTTTTAGAGAACTGATGGTAATTCATGAAAGACTAAAAAAATTAGTTCACTATAGAGGCTACTTCCTTACTCAGGACACTACATTCACTATAGATCATTTCACTATAGAGGAGTGTAATAATTTATACTGCCACTAAGACTATCGGTCAGGCTATCATTATTCATTACATATTTAATACTCATGTTGCAATTAATAAATGTTAGCAAGAAGATTATTGACTTTCATAGGATAGAAAGATTAAATTATACGAAAATTTAGTTTTTTTGTAGAATTATAAAAACATGCATGAGCAAAGAAAAATATCATAAATATTTCTCTCAATTCGTTGTGTAATTTCCTGATTATAATTATGTACACTTATTGATTTTAAATTAACAATCCTAGATAATATCAAAAAAAGAAATGATGATACTTCTCTTCAAAAAATCTAGAGGAAACAATAATCCAATAAAATCAATCTTCAGCATTACAATCAATCACGGTTATTAACAGCTATCTCCTAGCCTAGTGATTGATATTCATAGTTAGGTACATCTGTAATTACGCTAGTGTAATAACTACTAGAACCATGACACATTTATTGTACTTAGCAAAGAAACAAATGTGATGACAACGGAAAAACAGATCATTTTTCTTAATTATTATTATTAATGGGTACAATACATCATAATACCAAGCAGTACATCAGAATACCAAACAGTACATCATAACACCAAACAGTACATCATAATACCAAACAGTACATCAGAATACCAAACAGTACATCATAACACCAAACAGTACATCATAACACCAAACAGTACATCATAACACCAAACAGTACATCATAACACCAAACAGTACATCATAACACCAAACAGTACATCATAACACCAAACAGTACATCATAACACCAAACAGTACATCATAACACCAAACAGTACATCATAACACCAAACAGTACATCATAACACCAAACAGTACATCATAATACCAAACAGTACATCATAACACCAAACAGTAC